>NDGM011253298.1:16192-31274 GCA_002564305.1 Octomys mimax | reverse complement strand
GGTTAGAAATATAACTATTTTATGCATTTAATAAATATTTAATAAATATTTTTGAGAGTGATAAAAAAAAAGAAATAACCTCAGAAAAAAATGTAAGAAGCAAAGGTGGGATTAGAAAACATAAATGTATTTTTAAATAATCATTTATCAGAACAGTGATGTAGTAACAAGAAGAAAAGTAAAGAGGGTGAACAGGTAAGTTGAGCATTAAAATTTCCTTTTCTAAAAGCCAAGGTTAGTTTTCTACTTCTTACAAAAACCAAATAGAGAACAGAAACTTTATTTTCAGTGAAATAAAAATCAGTGTTTATTGAGGAATATTGAAAAAATTACTGTCTTAAATTTTATGGGTTCAAAAAGCAGTGAAAGTTTTCAATATATTAACTTAGTGGCAGTATGCCTTCAAGGAGCATTGAGTCACTTCACTGCATAATGTCTTAGTTAGTGTTCTATGGATATAATTTCCATGTACTTTTTTACATATGATGTAATATGTACTACACTTATTCTTTTTCCTATTTTCACTATTATTTTCATTTACTCAATTACCTTTTAGAATAATTGAAAATAATCCTCAGTTTTAGCTCCTCTGGATTTTTTGTTCCCTTATGCAAATCCTCATTTCTATCTGGCATAAAGAATTGAAACTCGAAGAATTTCCTCTAACATTTCCTTTGGTTCAAGTATTCCAGTAATTGTCGGGGAAAAAAGAAAACATTCTATTTCTCCTTTACTTTTGAAAGATTTTTACAGAGGGCGTAGAATGGTGGGTTAATAGGCTATTTTTTTCTCCTTTCAGCACTGTAAAGATATGACTCCATTGTCTTGTGGTTTACATAGTTTCTTTGGTCTCCTGTTATTCTTATCTTGTTTCATCGCAGTTTTCCTCTGGCCCCTTTTATGACTTTTCTCTTCATATTTGTTATTCAGAAGTTTAAATATGTAGCATGTACAGAGTTTTGTGTTATTGTGAGTGTGTGTGCCTGTGTTTATAGAATATTTGTCAGTGATAATATGAAGCCAGGATTAAATACTCTTGGTGTTATCAGAACTTCTTGGATATGTAGTTTAACATTGATTATTATTATTATTATTATTGTATGGAAGGTCTCAATTTTTACCTCTTTAGGTATTTCTTCTGCTTTGTTCTCTTTTTCTCCTGTAAATCCAAAGTCATGTATGCAGACCATTTAATATTCTCCCACTGACCTTGTATGCTCTGTTTTGAAGTGTGTGTGCTTTCATTTTTTTCTTCATGTTTCAGTTTGTATGATGTTTTTTCATATCTTTAGTTCTTTGAAGTTGAATGATGTGAATGCTAAAGGTATTCTTCAACCCTATCACTCTTTTCATTTTTAGCATTTCTGCTTGAAATATTTATAGTTAACATCTTTGCTGAAAATTCTGCATTTGTTAACGTAGCTTTTCATATTTTCACAAAGCCTTTCATGTATCTTAGTTTTGTTAAATTCTGTGTCTCATATTTTCAACATCTAAGTCATCTTTAAGGATGTTCATGTTGATTGCTTCACCTCTTGAAAGTGGGCTTCTTATCTTGTCTTTTTAGGCATCTCAGAATTTCATTTTGAATGCCAGATGTAATATACAGAATAGTACACATTGAAAAAAAGTGTTTGTGCCACAAAATGGGCTAATTTATTAGTTAATGTGAGAGTTTGAGTCAATTTAAAATGCGACAAACTGGGTTATTTTGTTGTGGTGGTTACTCTCAGTTTACTATCATCATCAGATTTCTATATTTCCTTATGCTTAGAACGCGGGGAGATGGTTTTATGGTGTTGTTGTCAATATTTGTGCTTTACTCTCAACTTTAGACATTCCCTGTCCTTGTGTGCCCCTGCAAGCTTATTTCTCTGTGCTCTGGCCTTCTAGGGGTATATTTCTGTCATTTCTTACTAAGTGCTCCTTAGCTTGTTGGTACCCAGCAAGGAGTCCTCTATTTTCCAAAATCAATTTTGATCTTAATAGAACTTATGCTACTGGATCATGGAAGGTGGGACTTTTGTAGTTATCCTGCCTCTCTCTTAATGGCAGGATACCAGCTCTGAACTAATTATTACCCTTTCCTTGCAAGTAGAGGGCTTTCCTCTTTGCTTTATTCCAAGCCATAGATCTTCATCTGTGCCACGGAAGGACTAAGATTCACTACTTTTATCTCTAGGTTTATGACTTACACTCCTTACACCAAAAGAAGTGGACCTGGTTTCATGCCTTTTCCAATGTGCTGGCTTCTCTCCATTAGATCTGAATTATAAATCCACCCAGAAGAGTGTGTGTGTGTGTGTGTGTGTGTGTGTGTGTGTGTGCATAAATTCCTCCTGTCTCTGGCTATCAAAGTTTAGGTACTGTCATGCTACGTCTGGATTTTAGCAACTTGTTTAAAAATAATTGCATTCTTTATGACTGCTTCTTTGATGACTTTGGTTCCCTTGCAGCCACAGGTGAGCCAGTATTTGTGTTCCATCCATCCCTCTTTGCAGGAACCTGTTTTTCTTCACACTTGATACCAATTGGTTACTTTGATGTATCTGTCTAGATGAAAGAAAAGTGAGAATTTGTAGATTATTCAGCAGAAGCAAGAAGTCCATGTCCGTTCCTTTTAACTGAATCTTCTACTGTTCCATTAGATTCTGAGTTATTGTGCAATTCCTAAGACTTTCATGTAACCTAGTCATATCTGGAGTTAGAGAACACTATTATCATATTTTCAAAGCAGGAAACTGTGCCACACCAGGTAGATACATACTGCTTTATTTACATGAGAAAGATTTCCCTCTGTCATTCAATGATTTGAAACCCTTTTTCCTATCTCAAACTAATTTCCTGTGTAAAACATGTTGGGTATGGGGGCACTGTGTATTGATGTCTATATTGATGTCACCCTTACTGGAAATAATTTGACATATGTAATAAACAATTTTAACATATTCATCCTTGTTTGGAAATATATGGTAACATCTCAGATGTAAAAGGTACATAGATGTTCTTCACAGCAGACATGTACTGTGTTGTGAAGAATATAGCCTGCTTTAAAGTGGGCAGACCAAATTCAGTGCTTTATTGTCATTAATGAGCTATGACTTTGAGCAAGGCACTTAATCTGTGAGTGTAAATTTCCTTATTTTCAAGATGAATCAAGTCATACCTCGAAAGATCTGACAAAATTGAAAGCAGTATCTATAGTTATTGATTTATGGTAGGTACATATTAGAAGGCAGTCATTTCTATCATTATTACTATTGTTTTGAAAAAGAAAAATACAGTAGCTCTTTAAGTGGCAAAAAACAAAAATGCAAATGTATTGCCTAGTAACTATGTCATTCTGTAAAGCATAAGCATAGGATATTGAGTATTCCTTCTCATATATACATCTTGATTTCAGTTAGAATTAAACCCGCTGATGATAGGGAATTACATGGTCAAAACAATGAGATACTAGGTTTTGTATGTTAATAGCCTATATTTTGAGATCTATAGTTATATCATTTTGATAAAGAATATGTAAACAGTTTGTCTATGCACATGTATTACAAATACTAAGTACTAAATAATCTACAACAAAATGGAAGCATGATACCTTTCAAAACTAGTGTCAGAGTCCCTTATTTTTTTCAGCGCCACTCATCACATCCTGCGCTGATATTTGTTTTAGGTAAATTCTCTGCACTATCTTCAAATTTGATTCTAAAGCCTTGTTCTCTGGCCAGTTTCCAGCTGACTGCTGAGGTCTGTGCACATAGAAGTGAAGACTCAGTCTCACACTCCATATTGTAGCCCCTTTTCCTTCCTTCTTTTAGTTTTAATTAGACACCTAACTACCTCCTGCCAATACAAAGTTCACTTGAAACTTTGGGTTTTGTTTTCCTTTCTCTTTAGGGGCAAAAAGTGCTGCTTTCCTTTCTTGGTAGTCTTAAGTTTAGTTTCCACATCACCTTTAATTACTAATCTCACAACATAAGAATCATAGTTGAATTGGAGGGACATTTAGTAAATGATCATGTGAAGCAGTATTTGAAATACTTAGGATGAACTCATTTTTGCAATGGTGTAATGAGAAAACATTTACCGAAGAGTAATGGATACACAGAGACTACATTTATTTTGTGAACTATTAAGAAAGAGACTAAGACTCTTCAGAGTGGCTCAGTGAGAGCTGGTACTCCCACTAACTGAAATAGAACATTCTACTTCGTTTTCGTAGGCCCATTTCCTCAAGTATATCACAATTTTACTAGGCTAAATAATTTCCAGAGGATTTTTTTTATAGCTTCACGATACAGCACTTTGCATCTGAAACTCAGTAATACATAAACTATTCTTACTTTTCCATCAGCATAATAAAAATAATAAATCATATAGCTCCACCACTTTATACAATACAACTTGATTAGTGGCTGCTGGTTGGAGTAGTTACACATTTCACCAAACAAAATGTATTTTACCATGTTTTTCTACTTTCCTCTCTACTTCATCACTTGATAGCAAGTCTTGTTATTTAACTTAGCAACTCCTATGACATCCACTGTAAAGGTAAAACTGAGTAACCGATATATTGGAAAGTTAGGTTGCATCACTATTATTAGCTAATAGCATTTGGTTAAACATATCACTAGCTGAGTTAAAGCAGTAGAGTGGATTTTCAGAATCAAAGAGCTCACTTTGAAATTCATGAGCTACCATATATACTACTAACATTAATCACCTGTTCCCAAGTTGCCACTTGCAAGTAGTGAGGGTAGAAAAACAAATAAGGAAAAAATTTCAAGGAAGCCATTTGAAAGAAAAAGTCTGCTGAAATATTTTACATATCTGTGAATGACTCTATAGTCCAGCCATCTCATGTACTTGATGCTTAGTTGCAACACAATTAAACACTGATAGAAGGAACTACCTCGAATTTATTATTTTTCTAAAAATGTATTTTGAGCCTGAGTTCACATCTGTCCTTGAGAGATTACAGAAGCACTTTGCCCACTTTTTTCTTTTTCAATTTTACTTTATTAGTACATGTTTGCAGTACATGAATCTTGACATTCATTTTAGGGAGTAACAGGTACATGTACATTACACAACTTGATTCTTTTTTAATTCATTACAATTCCCACGCTCCTCCCTCTCGCCTCTAAATCTCCCTTTCCTATTTTCATTCTTACTATTATTATCTTCAGTTCATGTTTATGATATATAAATGTTGCATTCATTGAGGATATATGGCTTAAGTGACACATCTCGTCTTTTTAGATTCCCTTCCACTCTTGCACTTCCCTCACCCTCACTTCTTCTCACACTTCACACACAAAAGGTATAGTCTTTTTTCTTTATTTTTTATGTATTCATTACAGGGTCTACAGGGTCTCATTACACAGATCTGACTCATAGTGAACCTCCTGGTTTTAGTCTCCCAAGCCCTGGTATAACAGGCACACATCACCACGCTCAGTCTAAATCGCTGGCTCAGCGTGTCCTGGGGGTGGGGCTGGCATGTAATGCCAGGGATCACACCACAGTTCCTGTGTATGCCTAAACAGGCGGTTTAATCCACTGAGCTATCTGGCTGGGCTTTATTTTGAGCTCTATTTGTACTTTGCCTTACTGAAATGAAAAACATGATACAGTATTTACTTGTGTGCCTGACTTGTGTAATGTATTTTCCCAGTGTATCCATTTTTTCTTACAAATACCTGAAATTTAGTTACTGTATATGAAGGTGTGGCATTATAGTCAAGAGCAAATTCCTAAATTGTTGACATTCAATAAGCAAACTGTTGAATATGGAGATTTCTTTTCCTCATACTGCCCAGTGCATCACTCTTAAATTTGGTTTTTTAAATCACTGTTTGACAAATTGTTTTCACTTACAAACCTCAGAAGATAGGTGAGATTTAGGTTTATTGCTTACATTTTTTGAATTTGAAGTTGGGTCAGGGAATATAAACAGAAATGAAGAAAAAAAGGTTCTGAAAGTTGTTGAGATACAATTTATTATATGTTAAATTAAGTTATAGAAACACAGTGCTGACATATGGGTTCCCTAATCAGTAGTCCTATTGGATTAGGGTTTTGGTATTTTTCCTTTTACATTGAAATTACACTGTTTATTTGCCTGCCAAATGTCTAGCACTGTGAATGCCTTCTTTTTGGTTTCCTTATAAATCCTTGCCATTTTCCAAATACAGCTCAATTAAGTCAGCAAACAAATATTACTTGAGCATTCATAAGCACATAACATTGTACATTTCATTATACATTGCAAGCCCCTGAAGCAGGAACTGAAGCTAACACTTAAATGAGGCTATTGGCATACTGGGTTGTTGTGTCTTCAGAGTGCAGGATATTAACCCAGAGCCTTCTCTTCCTTCCACCTACTACTTAGGACATTGCTCCTTTGTAATAATGTGTCTCAAAAGTAAAGATTGTTCCTTCTTACCTAACTTCAGGCTGCTTTAGTTTAAGAAATACTGGATTTATCCATTAAATAAAATTGCTTTGAATGGTTGAAAACTTTCCATAATAAACATTTTTGTAATACATTTATTGAATGTGCACTATGTCCCAAGCATTGCATTGGGTACTAAGTTTTTCAATGATTATCATTATGGGGGAATTTTCATTGATTTGAGTTTTAATAGATATAAGGAAGGAAGCCAGGTGTGATGGATCATGCCTGTAATCCCAGCACTCGGGAGGTTTTGATGCAGGAGAATTATTGCAAGTTAAAGACCATCATGGGCTACCAAGTGAACTCAAGTCCAGCCCAACTGCATAGCAAGACCCTGTCTCAAAAAGACAAAAAAGAAATAAAGAAGGAGGTATTGGAAATATTTTCCATATGATTGTGACCTCTCATTTCAGTAAGTATTGAAAAGTTGCAAGAAGAAACAGGAAAGTTGGATAAGATTGTGCAAAAGAAAGAAGGAAATGTGCATGTAGTTTTTTCCTGGATGTAGAAATTCTAATTAAGCATCTAACATGTGAGATTCCAAAAACAATTTTTTATTCAGTAAGAAAGCAGAGATTGAATATTGGCCACGGGAATGAAAAGAAGCAGCACAGGCTAAGTAGAGACTCGGGGGACTAAATCAGTGGGAAGTGCTTGGAGAAAACTGAGGATTTCTGTCTTGGCCATAACTTCTCTCCAACTGGGACATAACCCAGGGATTTCTGGCTTGTCTTTTTCTTTCTCTTACACCAAAATTTATTCCTGCATCTCAGTAGATTTTGAAGGAGAAGGAAGCACTTAGCACATAGTCAGCAAGTAAAGAAAGATGAAGGTAGAAGTCATATGTGGGATTTTGGCATCCACGAGGCCATAATTAAATTTTCACAACTGTGATCTCTATAATAAATCCAGATATAGATGGGAATTTCACAGTCAGTGTGTTGGAGTAACACAAAAATCAGTATTTCATTTCTGTAGCTACTTAATTTAATTTTATACAGCTGCACAAAACACAAATTGAAATATTTGGAGACAAATACATATTTCTGAGCAGTGACCAAAACAGATTTTTAAAGCATGGTGACTTTGTTCAATCAAATAAAATCATCCTAATTAAAAATATTAAATATAATTTTCTTCTTGGGGGATAATACAGTCACTTAAGAATAGACATACAGCCTAGTGTTTGGGGAACATACCTGTCTATGATTCCCAGCATCCTGGAGAGTTGAGGCAGAATGATCATAAAGTCAAGCCCAGGACAACAGAAAAAAGGTGGAGATGTAGCTGAGTGTGAAAACCCTGAGCTTAATCCCCAGTATTAGGAAAAAATAAAGACAAAAATTGCCTAATTGATATATAGGTTATATGTTTAAAGTTCTTTAAATATATCAGCTTTGGGCTGGCCTAATAGCTCAGTGGACTAAAGCGCCTGCTTAGGCAGAGCACAGTGTCCAGTGTTCCATCCCTGGCCTGCCATGCTGGCTGTGCCCCCATGGCAAGCAGAGACACCTATTAAAACTGGGTGTGGTGAAATTAGGCTCTTAGAAAAAAAAAACTGTCATCAAATCAATGTAAAATACCAAAGAATGTTAAATCATAGAAGCAATTTTTTTTATTTTGAAGTCTTTTTTTTTGTTTGTGTGATACTGGTTATTGAACTTGGGACCTTTTGCTTGCAAGGCAGGCACTTACGCCATTGATTTATCTCTCCAGCCCTATCTTGCAGTCTTATATTTTCCTGATCCCCTATATGTAGGTTATAGTACATTCATCCTTTAACATAATAATGATAGAAGGGTAATGATACATGAATTAAGTCCTTTCAGTTAGAGAAAGTGATAATGATAGTGGTTTATGGGTAACTTATGTTAGAAAATAAAACCTTAAATTCTAACATTTTAGGCAACGTCCCTTTATTTTGTATTTATTTAGTTAGTTAGTTTTCAGTTTTATAAGACAAGGTTTCCCCATGTATTTCAGACTGGGCTTGAACTCAGTATGTGGCCCAGACTGGCCTCAAACTGGTGATGATCCTCTCTTGCTTCATCC
Source organism: Octomys mimax (assembly GCA_002564305.1). Taxonomy (NCBI): domain Eukaryota; kingdom Metazoa; phylum Chordata; class Mammalia; order Rodentia; family Octodontidae; genus Octomys; species Octomys mimax. The sequence continues at coordinate 22,762 of NDGM011253298.1, read as the reverse complement.
TGCCAAGATCTATGATTGCAGGCATGTACCACCATGCCTTGCTCAAGGCAGAGTCTCTATATGGCGAGGAAAAGAAAGTTGGACTGTTCGGAGTTCACTGAGTGAAAAGAAGATTGATCAGAAGCCCTGGCAGTAACATTTTGTGTAAATCATTAACTCTGAAGAGTAAAACATGCAACAACACCACCATGATCAAAAAGGACAAGTATTAAGAGTTCTCAGAGATCAGTTTTTTTGACTCTGAAGGGGAAAATATTGAAAATAAATAAAATTATTTGTATGCACATTGGATGAGAGAAACCATGGATATTTAAATATTAGTCACTTTATTTCTGGAGTATTTAACAGTTGGCAATTGGGGAGGGAAGAGGTAAGTGAGAGGGGCTAAAAGGATTTAAAATAATGAAGGTATATTTTATGAGCTACCAATTTCCCAAAATGAATATTATTCTGTATTTCCAATATGCACTTATTAAAATAGTTAGATCACTTTTGAGGGCTTAAAAGTGGGCAACTTGCCTGAATTCTTACATTGTGCATAGTGCTTACTTTGATCATTACATTTACTACTTTTATTTAATTATTTTTAARTTTTATTATTACATATTTGCAGTATACAATGATTACATTCATTGTGGGGAATTGATACATATACATTGCAGATAGAAATTCTTATTTTTCTTCTTCCCTTCCACCCTCCCTTTTTTTCTCAATATCAGATTCATTTATTTGTATGTCTTTATAAAGTTAATAAACATATATGCAGATTAACAACCTGACTAATAGGCCAAAGATGTATGAAACACATAAGAAAGTTGCACTAAGTCAAGGTAGACTTTTAGATACATTGTCCATACTGGATCACAATTAATTTTTTTCTTACTTTCTAACTTTTATTTTGCAATTCATTTATATATTGGTTTTGTATAATCAATGCAATATAGAATAAGCGATGTGGTATTTATTCTTTAGTGTCTGAGTCACATTTTTCCAAGTATGTAAATAGAATCAAGTTTTGTAGTAATGCTCAATGTATACTAAGGGCACATGTTCATTACATAATGTAATTTCTGGGCCATTTTTGGGCCTATGAAATTCTAAACTATATTTTCAGAATGCAATCATACTATAGTTCTTTTATCATACACAGGCATTTAATTATGTATATGTTACACTTGCATTTTATAAGAGAATTATGAAGTAGGTATTATTATTATGATCATATTCTCATTCACAAGTATGGAAACTAAAAATTCAATGCTTAATTTTTGACATGAATCACAAATAGTAAATTGTGAGGTTATGAATCAAATCAAGTTTTCCTAGTCGTTAGTTGTGTTATTTTAATCCTACTATACTATATTCATCTTAACATATCCAACCGACTTTCAAAACATTCTGGACTAGATTATTTATTTGTAAAATGTGTCAAGCCATGGCAAAAGGTTTACCCTTCAAAGAAAAGTTGTGTGGGACTGGTGAGGTAGCTCAGTGGCCCAAGAGTCTGCCTGATAAGCACAAAGTCCTCAGTTGGATACCCAGTAAGAAAGAAGGTGTGAGTTCAATCCCTGGTTTCGCCAAAAAAAAAAAAAGGAAAGTGATAGATATCATTAATGATGCATCTCTCAAGCATATTGGTTTCCTCCAAGATGGTCATTAAAAGAATCAAGTCAGTAGGACCTTTTCTAAACTGAATAGAATTTCAGAAGTGGGTGGAGACAAGCCTGTATGTTTTATAGGACATTTGAAGCTCATGATTTCATTCTTACCAAAACTCCTGGAAGCCCTGTAAAGTTAGATAAGTGCTGGATTTCACTCCTTCACTCTCTTGCAGGGGCCAGAGACCTATCAAGAATATGTTTTCCTCAGTTACTACTTACAAGTGGGAGCCCCAGGGAGGAGGAAAGCATTGAGAGATTTTTGAAAGTTAGTGCCCTCCTTTTGTATGATTGCTTTCTGATTGGTGGGTGTATTAAAATAACAGCTTTTCAAAATTGTGTGCTTTCTAATAAGTGCATTTATAGGAGCATAGGCAAAGAGTAGAATGTATACAACTTAGTGGATGTTTATCACCTGCCTAAGAAGAGAACTTTCCCCAGAGACTGGTCTGTAATAAATTACATGTACAAGCTAAGTGCTTTAGTTTCTACTAGAACCAAAAATATATGTGCAAGAGTTACCCATGCCTAAACTACAAATTTTAATAAGGACTTCGTGCAGATTAAACTTGATAGACGGGATTGACTGATAGCTTGTTAAAATAAATTTAAAATAATGAAGGTATATTTTATGAGCTACCGATTTTTATGAGCTACCACTTAGGTGGTATAACTTTAAAAATGTTAGCTTTTTAAAGTTAGGTATAACTTTTAAAATGTTAGCTTTTTAAAGTTATACCACCTAAGTCATTTTGTAGTCCATTTAAAAAGGTGGCACTGTGTAGAGATAAATGTATCCAAAGGATAAAAATATTAGCCTATTTCATTACTTTCTGCTGAATAAAAGAGTGTATTTTTTCTTAAGGTACTGTAGTTTGCTGTAGTGTTTCTGGGCATTGCCAAATATAAGGATGGTTTCAAGACAACCTTATACCTTCAAGATGTCCAGAACATGCACAAATATTTCCTGACCTGGAGAATTGGCAGCCACAAGAAAAAACGCAAATAAGAACCTACAAATTATCTTCCTTCTCTTTGTCTTTCACTCACATTTTCCAGTTGCTGTAATAGGTTAATTAACTACCTTAAATTTCATCAAGTTTCAAAAAAATGTAATGGCCCAGAATTGTAAACTCTAAAAGTTTTAACATATAAAATTTGCAGGCTGTGTACTATCTGACAGACACACATACGCAAACCCATTCATACATTTATTTTGACCTGTATGCCTTGACTTGCTAGGTGCTTTTCTTGTTCCATGTACAGGGACGCATATGCTTGTTTTAAATCTTTGAAGAACATATTGTGCTAAGAGAGTTATCCTCTCATCAATTGTGCTTAGGGCAGAAGTTGTAGACACGAATAGAAAAGTGAAACTTAGTTGAAAAGTATGAAATGAGTGGTAATACTGGTAAGGAGCAGAGTCTGTGTTTGCTCCAGCAAGTGCAATGTGAAAATTGATTTGATTGACTTTTTCTTTACTAACCCCCTAAAAATATACACACAGAAGTACATGACTGGTTATTTGATGGAAGTTACCAAATTTGTTTTGTTGGTATCAGATACAAGAAACCTTACTAAAGTGGAAAATATATGCTTTGCCTTGCATCCAAAATGCTGTTAGGGACATCCCAGATAGCTCTCAATGCCTAGACTTAAGGAAGAGAAATTTAAAAAGCTTCACTTCTCAAAGCCATTCAGAAGGGATGTTCTGACACAATACCAGAACTTTCTAGATTAAACCCTCAATTCCTTGCATCATTTTGGAAGTAGCAGTGGCATAAATAATAGATGAGCTGTGTATGGATTTTGCAGAAATTCACTAAAATATGGCCGGCTAATTTAAGTAAGATGAATTTTGTAAAGCAAAAATGACATCAGATTCAGTTTTAAATATTCTTCACTCTGAAAAACAGGAAAATGTGTACTTTTTTTCTTAAAAAAAAAGCAAAGGGGTTGCTTCCCCAAAGCATATTTTTAAAAATATAATTATGTTCTTGCACCTATGTTTTTAAAATTAATTTTATTGAGAAACAAATAGCAATGAGACAGTTTCAAAACAGGTTAGTAGGACAGTTACAATAATTAATACATTGCATACGGTTATCTTAGTTGTAGTTATTCATAGTACAAGATATAGACATGATACCTTGTCTAAATACTATTAGTACAAATCTCATTGAACTAGGAGAAAGTAGCTGTATATCTATCCTATTTCGTATATACTATCTTTTCAGTACAAAATGGTCCTTCATTATGTCCCCCTTTTTGTGCACCTATTTTTGTATGTGCTCATACCTTTTGTTATATATATATATATATATATATATATATATATACAAATGTTGTATATATAAAGAAGCAATGTACATTGCTTCTTTAACATTTTCTGCAGAAACATTCTGCTGCAATGCATTTTCTTAGCCAGTTATTTATTTTGTGGTTTTCTTTATTTGAATGTTGCATTCCATGGCCTCAATGATTAGGTAGGAATGGAAGACGTATGGCATGAGAATAAAATAGGAGAGAAATAGAAGGACTTTAGAGACTTCAGAACTTAGTTGCCAGATTTGGAAGATAAAAACACAGACAATTCAGTTAAATTTAAATTCTGATAAAGAACAAATAATTAGTGTAATTATACCCCAAACTTGTATATTTATACCAAAAATTATGTGCTTATTGGAAACTTGAATTTTACTATGTATTTTCTGTACTTTTATCTTCCACTTTTATACAGAGTGAACTTCACTCAGGTCATGGATTTACCTCCCTCTAACCCTGTGTAAAGAAATAAGAGAGGGAAGGCCTGTCCCATTCTCCTTGACATGTCATAGAATGCTGAATCAGCCTATCTATGAAGGTTCTGAAAGGAGGAAGGGAGGTGGTCTTATGGTCCTATAATAGTTGCTACTCTTTCCTGCTTCTTCTAGACAATGTTTTGTGCTTCTTTCAAATTTTCATAGCAAAATTCCTCTGCTGGAAACTGTTGAGTTCACTAAGTCCCAGTGAATGCTCACCTCATTGAGCCACTGGGTCAAGGAAAGAACTTTGTCCTTTACAAGCCAAGGAGAGCATTTGCCTGCTCAGTTTCCTAGTGTAGAGAAAGGGAATTACAGTTACTACAATTTTTTTTTTTTACTGCTCAAGGAGAAAGGGCTGTGGACTGGTAAACAGCCTGGTCACTCATCAGGTTACTTAATATGATTTTGAACAACTAGTTGCAGTTGTAATAAGTATAAAGCAATAATGTACACATTTTTATGAAAGTTGTTTTCTATTGAACAGACCAGGTTACCACTAGCTTCAATCTACAGATTGGTCACAAAAAGATCAGTCATGCTGTTTAGTACCTCATCAAATGTAGTCTGTTTCCATGTGTTGTGTGTTAAATCACCCATTTTACCTTATCATAAGGAAAGATGCAGAGGGCATGGCTGGTCTGTGTATGGTATGAAATTAAGATTGAGTACCAGCAGAATTGCTTTACGTGTACTCATTTTATACTCCTAATTATATTAGCATTTTTCAGAGACTGTACTATTTTCTCTGTTTTTCCTTTACCAACAGTTTTCAATCTTTACAAAAATTATTCCTGAACTTCTAATTTTTTTTTAAAAGACACAGGGCTGGGGAGATCGCTCAGTAGAATAAGCACTTGCCTAGCAAGCACAAGGGCTCGAGTTTAGTCCCTGGTTCTGGAAAAAAAAAAAGAAAAAGAACAAAGCAACAGTACTGTACTTGAAATTTCCTATTCAGGTGGCATTGCTAGTTAGGCCCTTTCTGCACTTGCCAAAGAGGCTCAGTGGAGAAAGAAGTATATCCATAGATACTGTCACCCATTTCCCATCTCTCAAATCACACAGTATGTGGTGGAGCTAGCTTTGAAACCCAAGCTCTGCCTTGTAACTTAGCTATATAAAATTACGAGTTGCTAAATGCAAAAAGAAGCACCATTCTACATGACATGTGTCAGTTAGTGACCTGAAAGGTGGTTTTTACCTAACTTCCAAGTGGTGTGTATGATGAGGCTTTAGTGTACACAACTGTTTCACTTTTAATAACGTTGTTTTTCTCCAGCAACTCCCAAAGAACTTTTACAATAAAGACTTAGTCAATTGTTTTCTTATCAATTGGCTAAGACAAATAACATTAATACTACATGATGAACTAGTCATTCATGAAATGCCTTTTGTGGATGGTAAATTTTCAAGAATAATTAAGTTAAATAATCTTACTGAGAGTTAACTTTAAAAAAGAAAAATAAATTTTATATAAAACCTTTCAGCAGCAAGGTGTCCAGTCCACGATAATAGGTTTCAGAATCAACCTGAATTGTGGTAATTCAGGTTAATAGTATGTGTATTCTTATTGTACCCGTGAAATTGTAATAGTTTTGGCACCAGAAGTGATAATTCTGAGGCTGAGAAGATAGCTCAATAGAATAAGGCTTACCTGGCAAACGCAAGGTCCTGAGCTCAATCCCCAGTTCAGAAAATAAAAAAAAAAGAAAAGAAATGATAATTCAGATGCAACCCCAGAATCCTTTGAGGGAAAACTATATATAAAGAGTATTATTCAGTTTGCAGTAAAAAGACTGTGGCGTTGATCAAAATGCAAAGGAAAAATGAATCTATCCTCAGCTGATATACCCATTTTACTTTCACTTTCCCTGGAAAAATTCCTTATTTTTATTTTATATCTCAATTCTTTACTCTTTTCTTTAGATACTACAATTCGCAGTGTCGTTAAAAACGCTGAGTCTTATCAAAAGTTTTAGGCAGAATATGAGGAAATACAAAGGAGAGGTTTTAGCTAGTTTCTATAGTTACTCTTCACCACACTTTTCTCCATATACTTCTTTTTTTTTTTTTTTTTTTGGCGGAACCAGGAATTGAACTCAGGCCCTTGC
>NDGM011253298.1:0-16142 GCA_002564305.1 Octomys mimax | reverse complement strand
TCAGGCCCTTGCACTTGCCAGGGAAGCGCTTATTCCACTGAGCCATCTCCCTGGCCCTATACTTTTCATTATTATATAAACTTTTAAGTAAATTGTTCCAGGCATTTCAGATGGTGATAAGCATTTGAAAACTTTGAATCTAGTGAAATCCTGGGCTGCCTTGTTTTACAATGTCTTTCTTCTTTCTTTCTTTCTTTTTCTTTCTTTCTTCTCTATATACCCTGTAGAATATCAAGAAACTGCTGATTCTGTGTATGCATAGGATAAGAAAGCAGTGAAGGACATAAATGAATAAGGGACTATATAATAGACCACAGATGTCAGTATTGCATTCTTTACATGGTAGTCCATAATTTGACATGAATTAAGGAATTATTGAGTTGAGGAGAAGGACAGGAGAGGGAGTGGAGGAATGAGATAAATCTATGTGCGTAAGCAGGATGGTTTGCATAGTTATACTGTGGATTTCTGCAGGCCAATGGAAAGGAGCAATTGGTGCTTAATTTGTTTTGTCTCTTTTTTTCAATTCTTTGACCTTTTTCTCTTACTTTCATATATATATTTTTTCTTCCAATTTTACATGCATATATCTGGTTATAGGAACAACTAATTGGAAGACAACACCATGCAATACCTCGAATACTGTGAATTTCATTTTATTTTATTTAGTGAAATTGTGTATCATTTGTGATTTCTCTTTTAACACTTGTTTTGTACTCTTTTTAAAAAATAAGAATTAAGAAAAACACTGAGGAAAAAAAGAAATTGTTTCAGCAATGCTGTGACCTGAAGCAGTAGTAGCCTGAGCTCTCTTAAAGCAGAATGCCCTTATTTTTATATTTCAAAAGTTCTTAAGTAGGGTTGCCCAGCAAAGTCTTCTGGAAGAATCCTTTGAATGTGCAAATCCTCAAGACCCAACTAAAAGTATTTTGGCTAAGGAACAGTGATTAGTTGGAGTTTGGATTTTAGACGTTATTTAAATTTAGTATATGGGTGGAGAAGACAGTGATTTGACTATATATGGTATAATTTAGAAGAAAGATATTTTAAAAGAAAAATAATATAGATCAGCTTGCCATATTTCTGACAGTTACCATTGTATTAGAGTGTAGTTCTTGCAGTCTTCTTAGCAGAAATCACCTGTTCATTCACATAGTATAAGTTAAAGACACGATAGTAATGACTTTTAAAACCTTGATTAATACTTTCCTGAATGAGATTAGTCCTCACTTTCATCCCAAGGGAAATGAACCATAAAGCCGCTAAATTATTTTTGATGATTATGGTAGAGTTGAGGAGAGTTTTGCAACAAGGGGAATTGTTTCCAAGGACAGAAAATCCAGACCTAGCACCTACATAGGAGGAAAAGAGCCTTAAAGGGGTAGGTGCAAAGAACAGGGGATGAGAGAAAAGTACATCATTACTATTGTCCTTGATGAAGGCATTGTGCTTCTCTCCTTCTCACAGGCTTAAGTCTCCCTGGCATTGTATGACCTGTCACTGACCCTGATTCATTTAAATGCAAAGCCAAAAAAGAAAGGCTGAAGGAATTTAATCCTACAATTTAGGTAACACAGTATTAAACAGCTTATTGATTTATCCTATTCAGAGAAGAGAAAACATACAAGCTGCATGTTCAAAGCTACAGTTTTGAGTTCATTTGTCAGTTCTGGGTGAGCAATTACACGGTGTTAAACTGATGGAGAAACAACGTTCTCAATTTCTTTGCAAATGCGTTTTCTTTATTCACCTGAACCTCATGCAGTGTTGTAGGGTCTTTCAGATTTCGCTTGGATAGAAGAACTAACCTTTTTGTCACATACTGTCTGACTCCTTCAATATGCTAAATGCATTGAAGTGATGGAAAACACAAAGATCTGGCCTAAAGACAATGGAGAGAAGGTGGAGAAATGGTCATGAACATCGGACTCTTTTAAGTGAACTTTAAACAGTGAAATCATGAAATGACTGGTCCTGGATGTTAAAAATATTTTGGGACTTGGGACACTGACCCAGGAATTCTATGATTCTTAATTATCTTTCTAGATATCTCTAAAGCTTATATGTGCAGTTGTCTTCAGAGTACCATATAGTTTGAGTACTGTATTTTTTAAAATGTTATGATTCAGCTGCTCTTTGATCGTACAGTTGCTGTTGGATCTAATAATTTGAGAGTTGAACTTACTTGTTTTTTCATTTTGGCCATGTAAAAGAAAGGTTAAAGCACACATCAAATTTGAGCAGCAAGATTTATATTAAGCTAATTGCATGAATTCTATTTCTCACTCCTTCACTCACTCCAAATCTAGAATGTATTCCCTATGGTAGCAGCACCTATGTTTTTAATCAAGGAAGTCAACTGAAGTGGCATAGTGTAAAACACTTTCTTTAGAGAAGCCAAAAATCCAGGGCTAAAACCTTGCAGATTAATAAAGTAGAATTAATATTTAGTTGCTATAGATTCCAGGAAATATACTCAGATTTCCCTCAAAACACTAATGGCCATGGTGACAAAGGAAGGAACAACTTAGTCATTTAAAAAGATTTTGAACATTCATATTACAGTACACCCTTGTGAACTTTAAATCTACAGCCCAGTAATGAAGTATTACAGTTGGTGTTTCTTTTGCATTTTTGCCACTTTCCATGTCCTGGACATTATAGGGACGAGTCTTTGGTCTTTTTAAAATGACATTTTAGGAGTGTTTGATTCTAAATTTCTATTTCTGCATGTTAATTATCTTAGTGTAGTGGTATGCAAAGTTTGGCTCCTGGACCAGCAGTATCAATTTTGTTTACAAACTCATTAGACATGCAAAATCTTGAGCAACATGTCAGAAATACTGTATCATAACCTTCAACTCCTAGGTAGGAATACTAACTGAGGTGGGGGAATAAGCAGTCCATTCTAACAAATTAGAGAGTTCTGGGCATTCACCAAGTTGGAGAGCTATTTAATACATTTCTTAGTTATGGTCATCCTTGGGCATGCTCTTTATTACCTTATTGCACATAACAACTTCACTTAAAATCAGCTACTAACAAAAGAAAACACATTATAGGAGTTTCAGGGTGATTTAGCAACACTTATTCCTCCCATTGCCAATCTCATGTATATGTATGTGCATGAACATGTGTGCACTTTTTGAATATTCCAGGAAGGGGAAGTGAACTGAATATTACCCTCCCACTGGGCAAATCCCAGGAAAGTGTAAAGCAGGCAAATATCTCTCTGTCAGAGTTACAAATTTAAGCAGATTATATTTCTGATTAGGTATATAGAACACATAGCTTTTAGGAGGCAATTTGAGGCTCTACTTCACAATAAAAATAAACTATAATCTATGTAAATATATCTTTGAGCATTGATAAAAGTAAATATCCTGATTTCCTTGCCCCAGCACTACAGATCTCTAGAAGTTCAGAAACACATGTAGCCATGGTTTTGATTATAAAATTAGTTACTTTTTCTTGCTTTGCATATGCATCCTGTTAGGGAGTTGGAAACTTAAGCAATTGGTTATTACATTTTAATACAAATAGCTTTCAGAGAATACATGCACAATGTTCTTACTTGGCAGTTAGTAGTTTCATGCAATGGTTTAGTGTACTGTGACAGCATTCCACAGTAAAGCTTTCTGGAATGATGGGTCAGAATTCCCTGGTATTTCTGCAGAACTTTTAGATAGGGAAATGTTGGCAAGATTTTGAAGAAGGACAGAAGTTGAATATGGTGATGCATGGAGCTGTAAAATACTTTTCATGGTAAGATTTAAAGAATGATATACTTTGGCCATGATTTATAGACTCTTAGAATTTTTCTACTAGATTGGTCTATTATTATAGCCAAGTTGATTAATCAGTTTAATAATAATGAAAACATTTTTCCAAACTGGGTTGGCTAAATTTAGTTTGGTTAACTTATACTAGATGATTATTTCACTCAAGACATAGCCTGCTTATACAGCTAATGTTGAATAGATTTCTAATGAGAAACTTAGGTGATACTAATATATGAAAGCCACATGAACCTAAATTTACGTTTCGTTAATGGGATTCAGATAAAACATAATCATCTGAGCCTCAGAAAGCACAAAACGTTTTATATTCTAGTACATATCATTTATTTCTCCTTTAACCTGCACCCAAATTGTCTCAACCAAGTTTCATTATGTTCTGGTATATAACGCTTCAAGTGGACATTCGGGTAAGGAAAACGGTTTTACTTTCTCCAAGGTTGTGTTTTACTACTTGCACAGGAACCTCCACTGACACTCGCTATTTTTATTATTATTTAAAATAAATAGGACCTAGATTTCCTTAGGAAACTATATAGTATATTCGATAAAATATTGTCATCTTTTGGACAAGAGTTTTGAAGTCACTTACGAATGGGTTTTAAGCTTGGCTCTACCAATTTCATTGTGACAACAAGCAAATTACATTCTTTTTGTGGTACTAGGGATCAAACTCAAGACCTTGCTCTTGCCAGGCAAGTGCTGATGCCTGGCCTGACAAACAAATTACATAACCTGTTTGAGTGACAATTTTATTCATCTGTAAAATGAAAGATCATTATATTTACTCACAAGATGCCCTTCTTGTTCATTAAGGAGATCTCAGTAAATATTAGTTGCCCTTTTTCATGACAAGAAGCTGACTTTACACTTGGGGATCTTACCGTAGTTAAGCATAAAAGCAAGGCAGAAGACATCACAGTCCCTGACTTGAAATTATAGTACAAACCTACTGTGATGAAATCAGCATGGTAGTCGCAAAACAAACAAACTGAGGACAACTGGAACAGATTAGAAGATGCAGACAGAACTACAAACACAGCCTCCTTCTGATTAAGATAATTAATACACTTATTGATTAATAATTAAATCAATACATTTCTTAGTTATGGCCATGGTAAAAACTTTCATAATCTTCTAGCATCTTGAAATGCATAGTCCATCATTGTTATCTATATTCACCATACTGTAAAACAGCACCCCACATTTTCTTCTATCCTAAGTGTACCCGTGTTCAGTGGTCAAAATTAACCCTAGTGCTCCCCAATCCTACTCTACCCAGGCCTCTGGTAACCATTATTCTACTCTCACTTTCTGTGTTCTTTGGCTTATTAAAATGATACACTTTTTTTCTCAATGGAGGAAACAATAAGAAGCACTAAGATTAGAAGTACAGAAATTTGGAGGAAGATATAAAAACTAGAACTGGGGTACTAAAGGAAACTTTATAATTGAACTATGGAAATATGCAGAAGTAATTGTAACGCAACACATACTGTAAAATAAAGAGATAGGCAGAGTTGGTCTGTGAGAATGAAGGAAGTAGAGACATTGAAACTGTTCTCATTGGAAAGAGTGAAGAGAGTTTCTAGAATCTTCTCTTCATTCCTTGTACCTAAGAGACAAGTCCGTATTTTCAGAATACATAATTTATTTTTTTCAAGTGACTGTCTCCTGAATGATCACTATTATCTAATAAAACAAAAGAATAATAAAAATTTTTTGGAGTACAAACCTATGCAATTCATGCTTGCTTTTGGAGACAGCAATATTTTAAATTTTTCTTCTAATTCTGCCAGAAAGAAAATAACATGACCCAGTAAACCACTCAATATGCCATACTTTTATGAAAAATGAAATATATAATGAATATAACAACACAAGGCTTAGTTCTTAATAACATTGCCATATACCTTTTGTTAAGGAAAAAATTAAATATATTAAGAATCATGAATAAGTTTTCACTCTATAGTTATTATTCAATCAACAATAGCTAGTTTTCCTCTCAGCCATTTAATCCATGAGAATATCTTTACATTTATTAGCTTCACTCAGAGAGTTTGGGCCCATCACACTTTTATTGCTTCTATGAATCTGTCCTGTAATCAACCCTCCTTTGGTTAAAACACACATTTCTTTGGGCGGTTTTACCAAAACCTCAAGTCTTAGAACTATATCTGAATGAGTTACATAGGTATAGTAATAGTCACAACAAATTTAAAAGTCATGAAATTTATCACAAAAGTCTGCTAAGGAGGAGCCAGGTATCCAAAATTGAACTCTCTCTATACTCCTTGTCATTAAAGAAAATTTAAATTGTGAGGTGTGGTTATTGTTCACTTTGGGCCTTTTTCAATGATAGGCAAATAATCTGTAATCAAGTAATATTAATATTCTGAAAATGTTTTCATAAAAACTCAATCCATGAAAGTTAGTACTCATATACATAACATGCTAATCTTCTAGACATGTAACCATATTTGAATGCTACAGAATTACATTTCTATTTTCAGTTTATATGCTATTTCAATATATTCATGGATGCAGAAGTAACAGAAATAATATCTATATTCATTTTGCTCATAGGCTATTACAGTTTTGTTAAAGAGAGGAACACAATATAATAGATTAGGGATGCCATTGTTGTAGGACCACCGACTACTTTCATGAGACAGAAGGTGGGAAAACCCAAGTGTCTTTTAGTTTTTGTACTCATAATTGAACTCAGGACTTTGCATTTGACAGGCAGGCACCGTACCCCTGAGCTATATCCCCAGGGGATCACTGACTACTTCCAAACAGAAATACAAACATCAGTAACACTTATAGAAGTGAAATGGCTTGATTTTCTTTCTTTTTTTCCTTTTTTATTTTATTTTTTAAAATTAATTTTACTGAGAAACAAATAGAAGTGAGACAGTTTCAAAATCAATCAGTAGATATCCTGCCCAGTCACTTATTAGTACAAATCTTTCTCCTCATTGAATTAAGAGAAAGTAGCTATATATCTATCCTATTTTGTATATGCAGATACAAAGTGGTCCTTCATTTGTATCGCATTTTTTGTTTAGTTTTGTCAGAGATAACACATAGCAGTATACCAGCTTTCAACTATCTATATATACAGCTGTTTCACATAAGTGCTAAATTAGATTTGATTATTGAGTGTGTTAAGCATCAAAGAATTTGCATGAGTAGACATGTAGTAAATAAGTATACTACATAACAGCTAAAACTTGTGATCAGGAGTCAGAGTTTCTGAATTTGTCTCTTGGCTCTGCTACTTAATTACCTATATGATCTTTAATTTGTGACTTCTCAATTTTCTCATTGTAAAATAGATATAATTATACTGTTTTGAATACTGGAATTGTGAGGCTTAAATGAACAGCTATCTGTCTATCTGTCTACCTATCTAACTATGAGGCATTAGAATCTGTCATGTTACAAACTTTAAATAATTAGTTACATGGTATTTTATATTTTAAAGAGAGCACAAATTAGAAATAAAACAATACTATCAATGATACAGATTTTTGACTTAACGAAGTAATATGAATTTCACAGTATTTGTTCTAATACAGTGTTGTCTTCCAACCAGTTACTCATATTGCCATATATATGCATATAAAACTGAAGAAAGAAAAAAGAAATTAAGAAGATTAAAAAGTACAAAGAATTGAATAAAAGAGAGAGGAAACAAATTAAAACATTAACTTTTTTTCTCAAAGCATCCTGCTTTCATACATAGATATATCTCTTTCCCTACTCCCTCTCCTGCCCTTCTCCTCAACTCAGTAACTCCTTTTGAATAAGTTACCAGTGTCTGTTGTACCCTTCAGATTCCATTTTGTTTTTCAGGTTCTCATTAGGAGTCCACATGATGTTTACACATGCGAGTCTCATGTAAGACTATTTTCTCTAGTTGTATCCAGTTACTGAAAAAAGATGGAAATATATCCTGTTTTATAGCTGAATAATACTCCACTGTGTTAAAGTACCATATCTTCCTTATCAATTCTTTAGTTGAGGGCATTCCACATTGTTTCCAAGATTTAGCTGTAACACATTGTGCTACTACAAACATGGGTGCATATATATGGCTGTGGTATGAGGTTTTCGGTTCTTTTGGAAAAATACCCAGGAGGAGAATAGCTGGCTTGAACAGGATCTCCAGTCCTAGCTTTGTAAGGAATTTCCACACAGATTTCCATAGTGGTTGGACCAGTTGTCACTACCACCAACAGTGGAGAAGGGTTCTTTTTTCTCCACAACCCCTCTAGCATTTGCTTTTGGCTGAATTCTTGATGTTAGCCATTCTTTTGGGGTGAGATAGAATCTCAGTGTTGTTTTAGTTTGCATTTCTCGAATAACCAATGATGTTGAACATTTCTTCATAAATTTACTTGCTATTTGTATTTGTTCCTCTGAGAAGTGTATATATTTATAGATCTCAAATGTCCATTTTGGGGTTGGATCTTTGAATTTGGGGGTCTTCATTTTTTTGAATTCTTTTTATGTTCTAGATAGAAGGCCTTTGTAAGAGGGACAGTCAGCTATAATTTTTTCCCAACTTGTTGGCTTCTTTTTACTCTGTTAAGAGATTTGCTTTGAAGGGCAGAAACTTTTCAAAAAGATGAGATACCAGTTGTTGATTCTTTGGAATATTTCCTGTGCACTTTGTCTTTTGTTCAAGAACTCTCTACCTCTATGTCTTTAAGATTTATACCTACATTTTCCTCCAGATGTTTCAGTGTTTCTGCTTTATTACTGATTCATTTTGACTGCAGCTTTGTGTATAGTGATAGGCATGGGTCTAGTTTTAGCCTTAGGCATGTGGAAAACCAGTTTTTCCAGCACCATTTATTAAAGAGGCTGTTTTTTTTCCAGTGAGCATGTTTGGCCCCTTTATCAAAGATAAGATGGCCGAGTGTCTTTCCAGATGAATCTGCGTCTTCTAATCAGTTCTACTGATCCTCAGGTCTGTCTCTATGCCAGTAGCATGCTGATTTTATCACAGTAGCTTTATGGTATAATTTCAGGTCAAGAACTGTGATACCTCCTGCCTTTCCTTTTGTTCCTGGGATTGTATTTGATATTCTGTGTCTCTTCTGGTTCCAAAAGAACTTGGGGATATTTTTCTCAAACTCTGTGTGGTATACTAGTGTTATTTTGGTTGGGATTGCATTGAATCTGTATTACAATTTGGGGAGTATGGCCACTTTCACACTGTTGTTTTTTTCTATCCTGAAGCGTGGAATATTTTTCCATTTTCTCAAATCCTCTTCAGTCTGTTTTCTCAAAGTACCATACTTTTTACTCTATAAATATTTTATGTCCCTTGAGAGATTGATTCCTATGTGCTTCATCTTCTTCTTGGATGTTATTGTAGAAAGTGTGGTTTCCCTAATTTCTCCCTGAGTATTTCATTCTTTTTATACAAAAATGTTAACAGATTTTTGGTGTTGACTTTTTATCCTGCTACGTTGCTGAATTTGGTGATTAAATCTACAAGACTCTTGATGGGGTATTTGGGCTCCTTTATTTAGAATATCATGTGATCTACAAATAATGATAATTTTACTTCTACTTTTCTAATCATTATTCCTTTTATTTCTCTCTGTTGTTTAATTGCTCTGGCTAATGTTTCTAGAACTGTATTGAATTTGACTGGATGCAGTGGACATTCGTGTCTTGTTCCTGATTTTCAAGTGAAGGTCTTCAGTTTTTTCCCATTTAGTATGATGTTGGCTGTTGGTTTGCCATAGATCGCTTTTATCAGGTTGGGATACCAATTATCTCTTCCAATTCTCTGTAAGGCTTTTGTCCTTAATGAGTGTTGGACTTTGTCAAAAGCTTTTTCTGCATCT
This sequence comes from Octomys mimax, assembly GCA_002564305.1. Classification (NCBI taxonomy): domain Eukaryota; kingdom Metazoa; phylum Chordata; class Mammalia; order Rodentia; family Octodontidae; genus Octomys; species Octomys mimax. The sequence goes on along the minus strand of NDGM011253298.1, from coordinate 6,475 downwards.
GTTGAGATGATCACATGGTTTTTGTTCTTGGTTCTATTGATGTTGTGTACTACATTTATGGATTTGTGTATATTGAACCATCCCTGCATTCCTGTGGAATGAATTCCACTTGATCATGATGCATAATCTTGATGATTTGTTGCATTCTGTTTGCTATTATTTTATTGAGGATTTTTGCATCTATATTCATTGGAAAGGTTGGCCTGTAGTTCTTTTTTATTTGGATCTTTCTCTGGTTTTGCAATCAGAGTAATACTTGCCTCAAAGAATGAGTTTGGGAGACTTGCTTTTATTTCTCTTTCATTGAAGATTTTGAGAAAAGTTGGCTTTAAATCTTCTCTAAATTTCTTTTAGACTTCTCCTGTGAATCCATTGGGAACTGTGTTTTTCTTGATTGGTAGGGTTTTATTACATTTTCAATTTCGTTTCTGGTTACTGGGTTATTCAGAGTTCATATATTTTCTTGACTCAGATATAGTATTTCATATGTATCTAGGAAAACATCCAGTTCCTGTGTTTTCCATCCTATGAGAGTAAAGATTTTGGAAGTAGGTATTGATGATCTTCTGAATTTCTCTAGGGTCTGTAGGGATTTCCACCTTTTCATTTTTTATTGCATGAGTTTAGGTTTTTTCTTTCCTGTTTTGATGAGGTTGGCTAGAAGTTTTATAAATTTTATTTATTCTTTCAAAGAACCAATTCTTTGATTCATTTATTCTCTGTATTGTTTCATTCATCTCCAATGCATTAATTTCCTGCTCTAATCTTTATGATTTCTTGCCTTCTTTGGGATTTGGGCTTGAGTTGATCTTCTTTTTCTAGGAGCTAGAGGCACAGCATAACATAATGAATTTTGGCTTATTCTGTTTTCCTAATGTGAGAATTTATCACTATAAATTATTTCTCTTAAGACAACTTTCATTGTATCCCACAGGTTTCAGTGAGTTATACCTGCATTTTTTGTTTGATTATAAATATTTTTTAAATTTCTCCTTTAATTTCATCTGTGACTCATTGGTTGTTTAGGAAGTTATTTAATTTGCATGTGTTTATGTAGTTTCTTTTGACAATAATTTCCAGTTTTATGGCACTTTGATCAGATAGTATGCATGGGATAATTTCAGTCCCTTTGCGTTTACTTAAGAGTACTCTGTTTTCTAGTATATGATCTGTTTTGGAGAATGTCCCATGTGCAGCAGAGAAGAATGGGTATTCTGTTCTTGCTGGGTGAAACACTCTGTAAAGGTTTACCACATCTATTTCTTCCAAACTTTGGTTTAGTTCTATTATTTCTTTGCTAACTTTTTGCCTAATAGATTCATCTCTTTGTGACAACGGAATGTTAAAGACCCACATTACGGTTGTAATTGTTACCCACTTGATTTTTTTCATGTCTGTCAAAATTTATCTTATATAGGAGGGTGCTCCTACATTGGGTGCATATATAATTTATCTTTGTTATCTCTTCCTCCTGCATTTTTCCCTTAACATGTCTGTAGTGACCTTCTTTATCTCTTTTAATGATTTTTGAAGTTGTTATTGTCAGCAGCCAGGATAGCTACCCATGCTTTTTTCTGATTTGCTGTGGCATGGAGGATTATTTTCCATCCTTGAGCTTTAGTCTGTGAATTTCTTTTTGAATTAAATGTGTTTCTTTTATGCAGGATGTTGTTGCATTTTGTTTCTTAATTCACTCTGTTAGTGTGTTTCTTTTGATTGGCGAATTGAGGCCATTTACACTGATGTTTATAACTAATACATACTGCCTTATTTTTGTCATGTTATTTTCCTGTTATAGGTTCTGTGCTTTTTCCTTCTTGCTGATTACTTGCTGTTTGGTGATTCCTTTCTGTTGTTCTTGAAGCTGTCATCACACTTGTCTCTTTCTAGAATATTTGTCAGTACTCTTTGTGCGGTTGCGTTGAAGGTCATGAATTTCTTCAATTGTTCTGTCATGGAAGGATCTTATTTCACCATTGAATTTGATAGATAATTTTTCAGGGTACATCAATCTGGGTTGGAAGCTATTTTCTTTTCGGACCTGAAATACTTCACTCCAAGCTCTTCTTGATTTGATGCTTTATGTTCAGAAATTTGCCATGATTATGATGCCTTTCCATTGTAGGTGATCTGTTTCTTCTCTCTAGCAGCTTTCAGTATTCTGTTCTCCTGCTGAATTTCTGAGATCTTGATTATCGTGTGTCTAGATATAGGTTTATTGTGACTATGTCTGTGTGGAGTTCTGTATCCCTTGCTTATTTGGAAAATTTTCTACTCGTACTTCTGCAAATAGCATTTTTTATGTCATTTGCGTGTTTCCTGCTGCTTTGTTGACACCTATTATTCATATATTACTTTTCTTTGTATTGTCTTATAGCTGCTGAATTGCTATTTCCTGGTTCCTTGTTAGTTTTAAGAGATCTTTTTATTTCATGTTCATTAGCTGCAATCCTGTCTTCGAGATCTGAAAGCTTATCTTCAGTTTCATTCAAGTGGTTTTTCCAGCTGTCATTGAAGTTCTTAATATCATGCATATTTGTTTGAATCTGTTTCATGCATTTTAATTCTTTCTCATATTGCGCATTCAGTGTTTTCATAATTTTTCTATTCTCGATTTTTCTATGTATTCTTTAGCTGGGCTGAGCAGTTCTTTCATGATTGTTGTCTTTTCTTTTTGGACCTAAGAGACTATTTTTCCTCTTAGTTCTTCTATAACCTGATGGACTCGTTTCTTTACTTCAGTTGCTGCCATTTCAGAGATTTCAGGTGTGTGATTTCCAAGTTTTTACATGTCTTTGTCTCCTGGATTTGTTCTCAGTGGGCTAGTGGATTTAGATTGCCTTTTGCTCCTCAGTTTTGGCCTGTTGAAGTTCCCAGTAATCAACCAGATAGAGTCCCACAGGCTGCTCAGGGTCTGCCAAAGTTCTGAGATGGTGCCAGGAAAGCTCCACATTTGCTTGTTCTGAGCCCACAGATCACAGGTCTCCTCTGTCTGCAGGTTACTCCAAGTTTTCTTAAGTTCTTAAAAGTTTGGAGCAGCACCAGAAGAACCTCAGCACCTGCATGCTGGCTCCTAAGAAGGTCAGAGCTTACGAGAGTTCCACAGGCTGCCCAGAGTCTGTCTGAGTTCTTAAATGACAACAGCTTCAGGGCCCACAGATCACAGCTCTCCTGCAACCACCAAGAAAATAGTATTACAACGTCCTGAGTTCAATCCCAGTACCTCAAAAAAAAAAAAAAAAAAGGAAAAGGAAAGAAAATATAAAGTAGTATTGTTCTAATCTTTGATTAGAATCACAGTTCTTTTAAAATATAGGTGATCAAATTAAGAACAAAAATTTGATACAGATCTATGTTCCACTATAGTCATTTTAAGCAAGTTACCAAACAACCGGATATAATTTATAAATTGAATCATGTCCTTTACTAGAAGATTTCAAGCAATTTTTAATCTTAAATATATGCATTTTAAAGATCAAGATCAGAGGTCAGAATGCAGTTTAGGAGTATAAAGATGACTATCCCAAAAAACTAAGAAAATGAGTTCAAGTCAGTAAACATCTAGGTTTTCTGGTATCAAATGCCAAGTAAATAAAGTCATGCGTCACTTAATGTCAGAAATTCATTCTGAATTATGTGTCTTTAGTCAGTATCTCCCTTGTGGAGCATTAGGCACAGAGTGTATTTGTACATACATAGACACTAAAGTCTACCACACATATGAACCCTATTATAAGTTTATGGGATCACTATTGTATATGTAATCTGGCATTGGTAAAAGCATTTTTATATGGTGCATGTGCATATTTAAAAACTGCCTTGACATTCATAACAATTGGCAGAGAATTGATATTTCATGAAAGAATAATTATATTTGTTTTCAGCAGATCTTAATTAAGTAAGCCCAACCAAAAACAGTGTTAATTGAGTGGATGTTTTGTTATGTAAATAGCTTCTGAAATGACTAGTACTCTAATTAAAAACCAATACCCAAGTATTTGTAGGGGTTTGCAGTGCTTCAACAACCTTTCTTGATAGTCAGTAGTCAACACTGACTCTGCAAAAATCTATGAATAAACAAAATTCACTGTCATCGCCCATCCATTTCTGATGCTTTTTCCCCTTTTCTCTCCATTTGTTCAATCCCTTAAAGATTTTGTTTCATTGCCCCTGTCCCTCCCTTGGTTAGCCCTGTATCCACAGAAAATTTATCTGCCCAAGGAAGCTGACCAATATCTTTTCCTGTCTCTCTTTAATGAGGCAGAAAATGAACTGTGGCATTTTAGAAAACTTTGGCAAAATGAGATGAAGAAAAAAGTATTTCTTGGTTGCCTCTCAGTTGAGCTAAATGTTTATTTATTTATGTTTATTTTTATCTATTTTTTAAAGACAGTACAGATTAGAATTTAAATAAAAAACTAAAAGTGACACAGAATTTCATTTAACAAAGTAATATGAATTTCCTAGTATTTATTGTAATACATAGTAATGTCTTCCAAACAGTTATATGTATTACCAGATATATGCATGTAAAATTGAAGAAGAAAAAGAAGTATAAGAAACTAAGAAGATTAAAAGTAAAAACAATTGAAAAAAGGAGATGAGACAATTTAAAATGTTAACTGTTTATTTCCATAGACCAGCAGAAATGCACAGTACATCCCACTTACATAAATAAATCTCTTTCCCCTACTCCATCTCCTGTCCTCCTCAATTCAATAACTCTTTCCTTTTTCCAGTATCTATTGTACCTTTCAGATTCCATTTTTTCTCATTCAGATTCTCACACTAAGGAGATAATACAATGTTTGCACATGTGGATCAGATTTATTTCACTTGAGTATTAAACTAAATATTTAGCCAAACAAATTTAACTGTTAAATTTGTTATCCAGCATTGTCAATAACAATGAACTGTGACTCTGAGGATTTTTCTGCAGAAATAAGGCTATTCTAATCATGATTGAGGTGGTGATTTTATGACTAAATGTGTTTGTTAAAACTCTTAGAAATGTACTCCAAAATAGGGAAATTTTAATGATGAAAATTATACCTCAGAAAACCTAATCAAAGAAATTTGCAATACTTTAGGGCCAGCCAAATAGCTCTGCGGATTAAAGCACCTACAAGCAGGCATGGGTCAGGCCTGCCATGCAGATCCACCCCCGGGTTGCACTGAGACAGCAATTGAGACTGGGTGTGGTAGCTTGAGCCTGTAATCCCAGCTCTTGGGAGGCTGTAAACAGGTGGATCACTAGGAGTCCAATCTAGTGCTGAGACCCTGAACACTCTGTAGACCCTTCCTTAAAATACCAAAAAAAAAAAAAAAAAAAAAAAAAAAGGAAAAGAAAAAGAAAAGAAATTTGCAATATCTTTTTTTAATATTAGAAAGAGACAGACTTAAAAGATATGTGGCTGGATGGATGAAGATGTAGAGATAAATGCTAAAAACATAAAATTCTGAAGCCAGATGTAGTGATGTGCAACTGTAATCTCAATTTGGGAAATTGAGATAAGAGGATCCCTTGAACCCAGGAATTTTAGGACAGCCTGGGCAACATAGCAAGAAGCTGTCTCAAACCAACCAACCATAAAAACAAATAACTCTGTAGTTATAGAAAATAACTCAGATTGAGGGCCTATAGGCAATATTTCAGACTTAACTATACCATTGACAAGACAATATAGCTTCTGCCAAGCAACAATAGTAAGGTTACTTCCCTTTCCTGGAGTTTGTTTCTCCCTCTATAAACTGAAAAGTTTAGACTCTAATCTCATTAAATACAACAATTTTCTATTGATATGACTTAATTCTGCAAGAGGATGGCAGTGGTGCATATGGATATTTTCTTGAGTATCAGAAAGTAAATCATATATTCAAAAACAGGTGAAATGGATAATGTCATGTGAAATTTGAGAAACATCTGTTCTCTTATAGCAGGGTGCAGGTCAAGATGGAGCCATCTGGATTGAAGCACTATATCAGGTTGCGGAAATCAGAGTGTAGTTGACCCAAGACATTTTGGCAAGTTCAAAAAAAATATCTTTATCAGTTTATAGTTTTTAGAATTGTTTTCCCTTCAACTTCTAGAGAAGTTTCTTTGGCACTGTAAGAAGAGAGAAAGTAACCAATGAAAACTGAGTTGTCCACATAAAAGCATTATGTTCAAAAGAATAAAGAATATAAATAAATAGATAGTACATTTTGAATCTAAATATTTTACTGGCATGCTTTCTTTTAATTCCTTGTTCAAATAATTAGAGCATGCAAAAAGTCTATATTATTGACTACATCAATATAGAATGTGAAGGAGTAACCCATTTAGTAATACTGTATGTGCTATATAATATAACATGATTATGTTTTGGAGAACAAGATTTCCATTTACATTCTTAGATAGATATACACAAAATAAATTTTTTTAAACATTTATTTATTTATTTAGAGGGAGAGAGCGAGAGAGAGAGAGAGAGAG
>NDGM011253286.1:0-13368 GCA_002564305.1 Octomys mimax | reverse complement strand
TAAGCGCTTCCCTGGCAAACGCAAGGGCCTGAGTTCAATCCCCAGTTCCACCAAAAAAAAAAAGACTAACAAAGGATATAGTAATATTACATTAATAATAATCAGGAAAATAGGATGAGGTAATTCAGTAAGATACGGTAGGAAAAGGAGAGTAATGATAGAATAGTAAAATGAAGACAATACTAAGTTATTAACCACACATATATATTAAAAGGCTTTGCAAGTCTTTAATAGAGGTCAGAATTCCTACCCTTAATTTCCTAGGTACAAAGCAGAGAAGAAAATAGTTGCATTCAAGAACAAATGTGCATTTGAATTCACCTTCTGTGTGTTTATAATTGGGGTGTGTGTGTGTGTGTGTGTGTGTGTGCGCTTTAGCTAGATGAAAATCTCAACTTGCCTTTACCATTGCCATCAACTTCTAATTCCTCTGTGTTGCAGTTAATATGGGGAGTTAATGCGTAACTTTCCCCTATTTTGTTAGAACATTATTACAAAAAACCAAATGGAATGTAAAACATTATGACCTACTTCCAGCTTAAATCATTTAAAAGACAGAAACAGCTGATACTGATACTAGAGATGAATCAAAGGGGAAGAACTAGAATGACCTATGTAGCATTCGCTTTATATGTGGGGTCTAGGTGAGGATGCAACGGCAAGGTTTCCTGAAAGAGAGACGACACTAGAACCGTGTGTGGTCTGCCTTCCCCCATAACACAGCACATTTCCCACTGATAACCCTGCTTACTAACCCTCCCAAGGCTTGACTGAAAAATTATGTGGAGAGTAATCTAAGATTTTCATGAAGGGTAACACGACTTTGGTGGATCTGAGTACTAACCTTTATGTTAGCCATATATTACCTGCACCATTATTATTATTATTATTAGTTTTGGTTTAAATCAGCTTGGACTTTTTATTTTTATTTTTAAATTTTTTAAAAGAATACAGAATAGTTAAAAAGTATTAGAAATGATACAAAATTTCATTTTGTTCCTCAGACAAAGGACTTCTATCTAGAACCTATAAAGAATTTTTTAAAAATCAGGCCTCCAAAATTTAAAGACCCAGTCCAAAAGTGGGCACATGAGATGAATATACACTTGAAATACAAGTATTTCATTTCACAAATGAAGTACAAATGGCAAATAAATATATGAAAAAATGGTCAACATCATTGGTCATTTAAGACACGTAAATTGAAACAATGCTGAGATACCATCTTACGCCAGAAAGAATAGCTATCATCCTAAGTCAACAAATGACAAATGCTGGAGAGGCTGTGGGGAAAAAGGAGTCCTTCCCCACTGTTGGTGGGAGTGTAGGCTGGTGCAACCATTGTGGAACTCAGTGTGGAGATTCCTCAAAAAGCTAGGATTGAACCATTATTTACTCAATACTTTTCTTCATACGGATTCATTTTTAACTCAAAATCTGGGGAATTTTTATACTACCTTAAAGTGTAGAGCAATGTATCCGTCAGACACAGAAAATGTAAAGAAATAATTATCAAAAGCTGTAAGTACACCCTGCTCTAGGAAGCGCCCTGTCACCACCAAGTCCTGGGGCGGTGGGGTGGGCCTGGGAGTAGGGAAGGCTTGCCTGAACAGAGGAGGTCGGGAAGCGCTTGGTGTGGCAGTGGCTTTGGGCAGCCCCTGCGGCTCATACCCTAGATGCACTATCTTGTCATTCCCTTCCTATGTTCAAACATCACAGAGAATTGGAATTGTGGGAGAGATGCAGCTCAAGAAAAGATGGAGGAGTAGCCTTCCTGCCGGCAGAACTCTAGTTGCAGCTCACTCAGAACAGAGTGCTAATTTTGGTACATGTGCTGGTGAAATAGAACACCTAAAAGTACCTTTTCTTTTTTTAAAATTTATTTGGTATAGGGCCGGCCAAATAGCTCAGCAGATTAAAGTACCTGCAAGCAGGCGCAGGAGCTGGGGGTTCGATCCCTGGGCCTGCCCTGCCAGCCCTGCCCCGGGGGCGTGCTGAGACAGCAATTGAGACTGGGCGTGGTGGCGCGTGTCTGTAATCCTAGCTCTTGGGAGCTGTAAACAGGTAGATCACTAGGAGTCCGATCTAGCAGTGAGACCCTGAACACCCTGTAGATCCTTCCCTAAGATAAAAAATTAAAAAAAAAATTATTTGGCACAGGGTCTCGCCAATGCAGCTCAGACTGGCAGTGATCTTGCTCTCTCAGCCTACCAAGCACTGGGATGACAGGCATGCACCACCACACGTGGTTTCGATGATGGTCTGGCCCACATGGCATGCAGTACTGGGACCAAACCCAGGTCTTTGCGCTTGCCAGGCAGGCACTGAGACCCCTGAATTAGTTCCCCAGTTAGTTCAATGTACCTTTTCCATTACAGCAATTTTCCACTCCTTTTAGTAACACTAAGATATAAGTGAACGTGCCCTAAAACTTCAGATTGTCACAAATTAAGGTTGACATCTCAATATTTCATTGAGTCAATAAATTAGGAAATTTGACATATAAAATTATTAAATATTGTAAACATTTTAATAAAGACATAAAATCCTAAAGGCAACAGCTGGCACTTGAAAAGCATTTCTGTATCTTTCAAATTATAAATTCCAGAAAAGCAAGCATTTGGCTAATCTTTGTATTTTTTTCCCTAGGGCCTCCTACAGTATGTGATATAGTAGTTTGTATTGGAATATTCCAAATGAATTCATTTCTTTCAAGGCATTCACCTCAGGTTTAGCCAGTGTTTCATCTTATAAAGAAATGGCTTTCACAGAAAATGATTTGTTATGAATGACCTTGTCTTTAACAGTGTAAAGACATACAGAAGTTAACAACTTCTGGCTTATTAACAAGTTTGTTCAATGTTCCTGTGCGTGAATTTTATTTTCATTCAATCTCACCTTTGGTAGAACATGAGTGTTTGAATTTTGAATGAGTATCTCTTTCCATGGATAATGATGCACTGCTTGTCACAGATTTTTTATTTTGTTTTGTCACTGGGAATCAAATTGAGGATCTGGCACTTAGCAGGCAGGTACTTGTGCCACGGAGCTCTCTCTCCAGCTTGACGCACTGTTAAGTCTTAGAAATTTTACAAAACACTTGCACCCACCCATTCCAGTTACTAATTCCAAGGACTCACTGAAGCACCTGAATAGGTGTTCCTGCAATACAATATATAGCTGAACATTTGAAATTGAAGACAAATGGACGGTAAAGTTGTGATAACCTGAGGGTATAGACACCTATTTACAGGCAGGCAGTTCCATGGAGAAAGCCTTGGTAAGCCTTTGGTGCAGAAAGGAAGGCACGCTGAATACCTATGCCCTTACAACTTTGTATCATTCAGTGCTCACAGTAACCCAAGAAACTGGGAGGAAACCAAAGACCACAGAGGTTAAATACTTTTCCAGGACCACCCAGCTTGTAAATAGCAGAGTTGGGATTTGAAATCAGGCCTGTGTGACTTCAAAGACTGTTATTTTCTCCTTACCACTCTGCCTCTATGGTTAATGGAAACGTTCAAAACAATAATTTGGGGGCTGGGGACACGGCTCAATGGTAGAGCACTCGCCTAGCAAGTGCTAAGCTCTAGGTTTGATCTCAGGTACTGGAAAACAAACAAAATAATCTCTTGAACATCTTGGGTACTGGCAAGTTCATCAGTATACAGAGAAGGGCGAAAGCTGGAGTGTCGTAGGATAAGGGAGTTGTAGTGCGTTATATCAGTCACACCAAATGAGGACTGACTGGTAGGTAGTGGGAAACCCAAAAGCTGTGGCATAGTTGGGTCCAGAAGTGCATTTCTAATACGGGAGTGTCACATGCCCTGAGGCTTACTGAGGTGTAGCATGGAGGACTGTGTCCTAGGATGGCCAGCCTCGGCTCCTATAGCTCAACAAGCCAAGCCAACGCTCTACACTATTTTTATGAAAAGCACATAAAAAAAAGTATCACAAAGACAGCAAACTACCTGACTAGTGCTAGCTGCTAACCCGAGAGCAGAATTCACCTGTGCAGAATGTGGTCGCAGACATTTTGCACAAGGGACTTTTTATACATACAAAATCCAAAATGAGTTCGCTCTCAGGTATTTGGTGTAAGTGGGAGAGCAATCTGGTTTATTACGGACTTAGCATTTTGCTACTTCATTGTATTAGGCTTATTTTGTGTTTCTGGTGGCACCGGCGTGCAAATGTGAAAGGGATCATTAGTGTCAACACACTTAGAATTCTGGGCAGGAGACAGAGGAAAGTTTGCATACTAATGCAAATCAATGAGGCTTGTAAGTGTGCTTTTTCCTTGTTCCCTTATAGCTTTGTGTATGTCCTACAGAAAAATTTAGCTTATCAGTTGATTAGTATATCAATTGATTACATGACATTTCCTTATAATCCAGTCTGTAAATTATATTTTCTTATGAAAATGCAGAGGTAGGTGGGTGTGGTAACCCACACCTGTAATCCCAGCACTTTGGGAAGCTGAGGAAGAAGGATCAGAAGTTTGAGGCCAGCTTGGGCAAAGCAGTGACTGCTCAAAGAATAGGGCGTGATGCTCAGTGCTAAAGTCCTTCATTTATTTAATCCTGTTGGTACCACAAAATATACACAGGTGAATGATGTATTAGAACGTATTTAAAATTGAAAAGGTAAAGAGCAGGGGTAGGGAGTGCTTTTGTATTGTGCCACTACATGACAGTGCTTTGCTTAGAACCTAAGACACCCTGCACTGTGCAGTATATCCAAACCCTGAGCAGCCGAGGGGGAAAGTCTTCTCTTGCACTGAAGTGTTTACTCTAATCTCCTGTCTATTCTTCTGTTCTACAGGTCAGATTTCCGGGACTGTTTGCTGCAGAGACCTAGAGCTGAATGCTGGCTCTGGCATGCCACCTCAACCATCAGCCTCGGGGAGTTTCTGTATTAACAATGTAGACTTTTATATTGTCAGTATACTGCAGAAATATATGCATAAAATATATGGTTCAGATTCTAAGACTATTTTGTCTTTGTGTCTAGTTCTATAATAACATATGACAGGAGCACAAGAAAGGTTGAACATGAGTTTGTACTGACTGACTGAGCTGAGCAAGATCTCCATTTCCACAAGATCTCTCAGTGGTTTTTATGTTGCTGTCCAGGCATTCACTAATAAATGCGATGACAGGCAAGTGCTATTTCAGTATGTATAAGGGGAAGTGGGCACGAGGCTAGTGATAATCACATTAAAAAGTTCTTGGGGCTGGAGCTATAGCTCAGTGTTATGGGTATATGCTTAGAATTCGCAAAGCCATGGGTTCAGTGCCCGGCACACACATACACTGCCCTTCTGACTTTAGTTATCAAAGTCAGAACATTACCAACATGTTACTACCACTTCTGGTTATTGCATTAGCAAAAGCTGAGTGACAAGATGGGCATTTGCCTTTTTAAGATTCATAAGATTGTTCTCAAATTATGGACAAAGATTTTTTTTTGTTACCAATTCTGGATTTGAAAGCAGTGGTACCTCATCGGTTCACAGATTTGTTTTACAATTTTGGGGATGATGGCTGCAGTTGTTTGCCACCCAATGTGGGGTTTATGAACAGAAGCAAGATTTTATCAAACACTTGTTTGAGACCTAAGTTGCTTATGAACAGAAGAGTTAATGCACCCAGGTATTCCTGTACTGTGCTTTCTAAATAATGTTACATAAATTATAAGACAGTCTAAAGGAAGAAACTAACAACTTGTTTTGTTAGTGAATTAGGTAATTCTTCAACTATTAATCAATCTATACAGTTTTGATAGATATCAGGTAAAATACAGCATTTAATCTTTGTTAAGTATTATACTTCTGGTTCTAAAAGTTGATTTAAACTGCTCACTTAATAAGGTTTCTAGATTTTGTCGTGTTTTGTTTTTACCAGTGAAATACTACTTATTAAACTTTCAAATGTCCAACTGGCATGCCTGATATTTAGTAACCATCTTTTTCAGGCTCAATTTAACCTCTATGAGGTAGTTCAAAGTCACTGTACCTCTTAGAAGTTATCACCCTTGTCAGGAGATACTTTTCCAGGTATATATTATGTACTCAATTGGCAACACATGTTGGTAATTCATAGTTGCTTTCATTTTTTGGGTTACTTTTTGCATATTTAAGAAGCAAGATTATTTCTTATGCATTATAGTTTTTGAGAGGAAAGCTATACAAAGTATTTGGAATTAAAGGGTGCATTCAACTGGATGAGGTTTTCTTTAATTAGCATATTTTCTAAAGGAAAAAACTTTAAAAGAGAATGCAGTATGCAGTCTGAAGCAAGTATTTTGGAAACAGCTGAGAAAACTGTTAAAGGTATTTATTTTCCTAAAATGTACAAATGACTCATTTTTGTTATCACTCATGCACTGTAATAGTTCGGAGAGCAGCAGGTTGCTTGAAGATGCAACAAATATTCTTTGAACACTTCAATAAACACAATGTAAACATTCACTTTAATAATGTCTCCTTTGTCAGTGCGAATCTGAGCACATTTTTCCCCGGCCTCTGGCTGAGCCATGACTAGCTGAGTAGCAACAGCAGAGTGCTGAAAGAATTTCTCAACAGTAATTTGCTTGTTCTAATTTACTTTTCAAGGTTGACGATCAGAATCATTACACTGCTTGTGCAAAGATCTATTTCCAGGAATCCGATCCAGTCATTTCTCGTCTTCTTCTCATATTTAGTTTCCCCAGTGGCCTCATCAAATAAGTTAATTGAATCAGAAGTGCCAGTAGCACTCCAGGTCTACAGTTTCACATACAAATGAACTCTTTTATCCATTAGGAACAAATCTGCTACACCTGTTGAAAATACAGGACTGCACCAAGATCAATGATTCTTGTCCGTTTCCATATGGTGACTAGTAGGTGGCCTTCTACTCTTCAAATAGAAATACTGTAATGGAAGATCTATGCAACAATGCCAAGGCAAGATCTGTTCAGTCCTTAAAAAATCTACATCACTGAAAAGATTAAGAACAGAAGCCTCCTGTGATTTTAAAGTTTTATCTCACGTAATGCTGTGTGGTTTACATGATGCATGTTAAAAAAGCAAGGCTTATTTCAAATGTATATTACAAATGGAACAGGATATATAATCAAGCTAGCCTCAAAATATTCAATAAGTTTCAAGACTGGTAAATGTTTTCTCAATGTAGCCTCAAAATTTGCGATGAATGTCAAAATAACTAAATGTTTGTGAATCTGTATGTGCGGACTTAACATTTAAAGGGCTCCAGCTACGTGACCTAAAAAAATTCACTACCCTTCACAATCGTAAAAACCAGTAGAAAAAAGAAACTCCTATTCAATCACCGGCCAAGTAAAAATGTAAGTTAATTGGATCACAGTGAGACCTGAGCAAGCTCTTCTTTTAAAAGAAAAATGTAACAGGGTTTAGTCATTATCTCTTTATAACCTGTAGAGGGCACCCAAGTCCTTGAAAAAGGTAAAAAAAAAAAAATTGCTGTTTAATTTTTCGTTGTTAGTGTTTACTAAACAATCACCCCTCCCCCTGAATTATCATTTCAGAGGGTGTTCGGGCTGGGGAATTGCGGCGCTAGAGCACTTGTGTGTAAGTGAGGTCCTGTGTTCAATCCCCAGTTCTGTGAGGGGAGGAGGCATTAGAGAAACCTAGATTCATTTCAAATATTCAGTGCATTCTAGATATATAGATTTTCATTTCTACTGCAAAAACCATCAGCAGGTGGTTTCCACTGCTGGAAATTCAGCAATCTGTAAATTCACAGAGTAGCCAGGTCCTTGGAGTAACCAATTCGGACCTCACAGTAACAGGTTTTTGAGGCAGGAAACAGGCTATAGTGATGCCACTGAACTTCTCTAGGATGTGTATGGAAAAGTGTTCCCTTTGGAGATGAAAATTACAAGCTAACTGAAAAGCCTTTGGCTTTTAAAGGGTTTTAACCATTTCATAAGACTAGTCTCCCTGAGACCCTGGGAGGTTTTCATTTTAATGAGTCTCATTATTATTACTATTTGGAGGGAAGATGACTGACTGTAAACATTCTTTCTCTGGCTTGATACTGAAATGTTTCACAGGAAATGACACACTAGCATCGTATGTATTACATACATACATACACACACAACGTGTGTTATAGAAAAAGTGTAGTATTTTAAGATGTACTGTGGCATTTTCTTATTGCATGACTATGTTTCTTAGCAAAACATCCGTGTAATCATGCCCTCCTACTCTTCTGTGTATATATTTCTCGATCCTCAATTATGCTATGGCTAAGTAATTTACTATTTTTAAAAATCTATGTATTTAAGGGTCTCGCTATGCAGTTGAGACTCATAGTGATCCTATCTCAGCTTCCCCAGCACTGCGATTGCAGGTGTGCACCACCATGCCAGGTTCCAGAGGCCAGTACAGCACAAGGCTGCCATGGCATGTGGTGCCAGGGATCCATCCAGAGTCCTTGCACTTGCCAAGAAGCCGTTTAGACTGCCAAGCTACCTCCCCGGCCCAGTACTCAGAAGTGGATTAAATTGAAACGAGAGGCTGACTTGGCACAAACTTAAGATACGTGCTTCTTGGAGTCCTTGTTTCAGTTTATAAATCTGATCACAAAAGCACATGAGCCAAAAAAGTGCAAGAAATGATCTTGCAAATGGCCACTAGGATAAGCAACTGTGGAACACTGTACCAAAATGTGTTGTCCATAAAGTTTATGACTAATAAATGTTTATTTTTGAGATGGTATCCATTGTTTTGCCCCGATTCATTTGCAACTCCTGAGCACAAGTGAGCCTGCCTCAGTTTACCTACTGCTTGGGATTAGAAGTGTTACTAGGTCTTGGTTAAATTTAATTTTTAAAAACAAATTTTTTATACATAATTATAGGTATCTGTCTATATATTTTAAAAGTCTGGAATTGTATCTGGGGAATAAATTCCCAAACTTGGAAATCTTACAAAATAAATTGGTATTGATAATAGAATTTTAAAGTTCTATTTTTTTTGTCACAGTTCCACAGAATACTTCAGTTAAATTTATAGATGAGGTGTCCAGATAAAGACAAAAAGGGAGAAAGAGCACTTAAAATAATTTTTGAGGCATTCTGGTAATGATATTTTATGGAAAAATGAATGGAATTATATTAATGGAACTATAATGAACTGCGTCAAAAAGTTAGTAAGTGTTGAAAACAGAAGTCCTACGATGAATAACTGTATTACAACATGTTTTCTCTGCGTTTCTTTTCCCTCTGGCACATTTACGAAAGACGGTGGAGGGGCAGTAAGAATAAACTACATAGTCTGATGAAACAGAAGCATCTTCTCAACTTAAACTGTAGCCACGCCTCCGGTTTTTGGGTTACTAGAGGGCCAATAAACATGCATTCTAGCACATGAACCAAAACGGGAGGCTATACTTGGAATGTAGTTTTTGTTTCTTCCTTTTTCAAAGCCTGTGTTTCTGTGTATCATTGTTAGGCAAAGCAAAAAGAAATGTTTGCTCTATTACGTAAGAAATAAACTTCATTTGGTATTCAATTGACTTTCTAACTTAGCAGACAAGACTTTACATTTTCAAATACTGAAAATAAATTGCATTCTGGGCCCTTGCTTCAGAAGGTTAGAGAGAATAAATGCACACCCTGGTAGTGTTCCAGTGATCTCCCTAATCTCAGTTGCACTTTGTCAGAATGAGGTAACTGGTAGTTAAGTGAAATACCCTAGATCAAAGGGGGATTAATCACCAACTGAATCCTTGCTGAATAAGCCTGTCATTCAAGAAAATTATTTCCACTGAACTTAGCAGAGGATTGAAGGTCTTTGCATAACAGGGACCAGCGCACTTCAGCCAGGTTAGAAGGTTCAGAACTCATCCCATGTTTAGCTTTTTGCCTCCTTTTCCTTTCAGCAGCCTGGCACAATGGTTTCTAATCTGATAATACCGCTAACTATCTAAATGATGTCAGAACAGGAAAGTTGCAAAGTTTGGATGAGGGATGGATCAATTTCACTTTCAGTAACTCCTAAATCTGATTTGTTGGAATTTAAGATGTAATCCTAAACAAGTCCCTTAAACCTAGGGACTGTTTATTAACATCCCTTTTTTGACCTTTGTTTTATGAACAACTACTCTGCCACGGCAGCAGTCCCTGGAGAGGCTTTGGTAGTAACTCCACCTATGGACTTCCTATGGGTAGTAGTGTAAGAATCAACGAATGTCTGTGTTTAAATATTGTAAGAAAAAGCAGAAGAAAAAAATAGCAGGTGTTATATGTACGAAACAACTTCTGGAAAAGATCTTAAGTCAAACGTTGTCTAAATCCATACTGATGTTAACACAAAAATATTTCACTAGCATAAAAATTACGAGACAGGCTGTTTAACAGACAGTTTTTAAACAATTCTTGTAAGAACTCCTGACAAGGCTATTTACACTTCAAAACTGAGACTGTGATAATTTCTTAAGTCTAAAACATCATGGTAAGGGTAGTGCCTACTATATTGCTTGCTTTCAAAAGTTATGAACTAGCTTTTCTGGTGTTCATTCTCAGAAATTTAACTTTTTCTTTTTGCCCTTTGGATTTAGCGAGTAATTACCCTTATGATAGACATCAGATTTCATAATCATATTTTGGCACCAAAGGGAATTTAGCAATTTTGCATCTAGAGCAGGTCTGACACCATCCGAGTCTTTCACTGGAAGCAGTTGCTCATATTCACCACAAACGCAAAGCATCTTTCAAGTTTAAAAATGCAAAGAATAGTTATCAAAGAAAATGAATAAAATCCATAGTGAGATAATTTTTTAGAAAATGATTGAAGTTTTAACCCAAGAAAGGACTCTTAGAGTGTCTTATAGCTTAGAATAAGAACATGTCAATCACGATTAAGCTTCTGGAATCGGAATCCCTTTGAAATGCAGCTGTTTCTTCTTTAATTGTGGCAGCAGACTCGGAAGAAAAGAAAGGTCCAGCCTTAAAGATGAGTAAGGAATACAAAATAGCTCAGGATTAGTTGTGGAGTTCAAAGGTCGCTAATTACACTAAGGAGTTCCCAGACACAGGGAAAACATTAAACAGGTCACCTACCAAACGGGAAACAGACTTTGTCTTCAGAAATTATCCTGAAGTGACAGGTTTCTAGACAAAATCAAAAGCATCATAGTGTGCCCAGCTGACCTCACTGGGATAAACACAGAAGTTGGTTTAGGCCGGTAGCGCAATGGTAGAATGGAGGGGCTGCAGATGGCCGTAGGTTCCCCACCACCCTTGCGCTGTCCAGTCCTCCCCGACTTTCCTCTGGCTTCTAGAAATGCCAAATCAAAGTTCGCTGGTTTTTCTAATTTGCTTATGTAGAAAGTTTTGCTTCAGGGATTAGACTGAGCCTCTCCTTACTCTGGAAAAATACCTCTCTCCTACCTTAGTGTGCCCTGCTAAGTATTTGTATGCTCAGGATCACCAAATGGTCCTATTAATGTTAACATAAGAAAACATTAAGCTTTGAGTTGAAGAGAGATAAATAACTTGAGGAGGAGGGTATTCTCCCCACACCCCATAAAGTTTTTCTTACTGATTATGATTAAGCCAGAAGAACACGTTAAGAGTCCTGGTCAAGCAGCTATTCTCTTTATTGTTTGGGATAATTCTGAACATAAAACCTTATGCTTTGATAATGCTTTACAGAAAATCAGAGTTTATAATGAGTAAGACTGACTTTAATTAAAAAATCTTATTTCAAATCCTAAGTTATATGCACTATCGCTTCAAACTATTACGGTTCCTTTTTGAAGAGTTAGCAGCTTCTTCTAAGCTTTCCTGAGCAGCCTCATTAAAAAACAGAACCTAACACATAACTGCGTTTGGAATATTAATCTGCATTACGTATTTTTATAGTGGTTCTAATTTCATTGTATGTAAAGAACTCTGACATGAATTAAGGTCTGAGGATCTTGAGACTTCATTTTGGTCACTTAAAACTCCATTTGACAATGAACTACTCTGAAAAATAGAATGTGATGTTTCCCAAGTGGAGAATAAAGGGCATGACTGGGGAATTTCTGAAGGAATTGAAAGTGATACGAAGAGCAACGAATTTAAAGAATATGGCAACTAAGACTAAAACAAGAGTAAGCGTCTGTAAGGGCTTTTTGAGTTTTTAATATGAATTCATTCACTAATAAGTTTTAAGTTAGGAAAGCATGGAAAAAGCAGTATTATACTTAAATTTATCTGTAAAACCTTGGCAGCAGATATGAACTGATCACAAAACACTCACCTTCTCAGCATATTCTGTCCATCTTAGCATCCCAAGCGACAAGTTACTGTGGCAGATTAACAAGCTTACTAACAAGAGGCTGTAGAACAGAGACAAATACTACCTTACATAGAATTCTGTGGATTCTTTATTAGTCAATAGGCTGGAGGTGTTAAACAGCAAGTTACTATTACAATAATTTTCCTTTGTTTCCATTAACTGTTTTTTCCCCTCAAGAAACTTTACAGCTGTTCTTACTTGGGTTCTGGTATTCTGTAACAAAGCACTGCACCAGGAGTTTAGGACTCAGTTTTGGAAGAGCAGATACACTCTGCACATCAGCTACCAACCATTGGAATGGCTGTCTGAAGTCCTGTACTGAGAATAAGACCGGGTTCCCATTCAGAAAGGCTGTGAATGACTGGTGATGCCTGCTGCAGGTGCAGGCAGGAGTACTGTGGTGTGCTGACCAAAGACTAGTCTAAAAGATGTGAGAAGGAATCACACTTTCTGCATTCTGAACCACACTAACATGAAGTCAGAGACGGGCTTGCTCAGTCACTAAGCCTCTCAGGCTGGGCTTGAACTCGCAGTGCTCCCCCCTCACTCTCAGAGTGCTGGGACCACAAGCACTCATCACCACACCAGGCCAATAAAGTCTATTTAAACATGACAAAGATCACAGTAGCAATGATCCATATGTTATTGGAGCAGGGGCTTTAGAATTCCAGATGTAATAATCAGATGAAATTAGTTTCCGATCTAAAAGAAGAAAAAGGAAAAGAATTAATGATAAACCTATTTTATCTTACCAAAAATTCAATGAGAGCAAAGTCATAATTTTTAAAAATTTACCTTGAAGTACTCATTTTATTTGAGGCTTTAACTTTTATTACTTTAAGAAAATGAGCTCATTAAATATTTGAATAACCCATTGTTGAACTTATAGCAAACACTTCCTACTTCAGACAAATCTATTTTTTTCTCCTATCTCCCTCAATTCTATTCCTTTTTTTTTTTTTTTAATTTTTTTAACATTTATTTATTCAGTGTGTGTGTGGGGCAGCTCAGCCCACCAGGGGGCGCGGCTGGCTGGCATGTGGTGCTGGGGG
>NDGM011253273.1:0-13666 GCA_002564305.1 Octomys mimax | reverse complement strand
ACATGTTAGGTGTGCATCTCAAGTTTTGTGATTTGAATTAAATGGCCATGGCTTGAAAAAAAATAAAAAAATAAAAAAGAAATGCTTGGACAAGCAGTCCAAGTCTACTCTGGTGACACTATCAAGTCACCAGTGACAGAGTCAGTGAACGGATACTCTACCCTAGTTAGAAAATTGTCTCATTATTCAAGAAAGTTGGTGAAATCAATCCAGGTGTATCAAGGGAGGCAGTAGAAGGAAGGAAAAGCTCCCTTTTAGATGTTTTTACACAACACTTAAGTCTCATCGGCTAAAACAAATGCAGTGTGACCCTTGGTCCTGGTCATCAATTAGACTGGCTTAAGAGATGCCTCCAAGGTTGGTAAAACACATTTTTGGGTGTGTCAGGCCCAGCTATGGAGGTATGACTTTGGGATGATATCTGATCGCCGGCCCCCTCCTCTTCTTGTGCTCTTCCCCTCCCTCTGCTTGCTGGATGCCGCGAGTTGAGCTGCTTCCTCTACAATGCCTTTTTACCATGATGCTTCTCCTTTAGAGCAGCAAACCATGGACTGAACCTCTGAAGTCATGACCCGCAGTAGATCTCTCTTTTAAATTGCTGGCGTCTACTGTTTTGTCCCAGCAACCAGAAAGCAGACTGATACATCTAGCTGCAAAGAAAAGTAGGAAATACAGATTTTTTTTTTAGCTGGTAGATGACACACTTGGCTATACATAAAGGCTTTTCCTGCCAAAAGTGAAGAGAGAGAAAGGATAATGTTCATTAACTACATTTTCTGCCATATTGGATTACTTTGGTTAACGTGATTTGAAAAGATCACTTAGAGACTTTAACAGCTTAAATTTGAAAGAAAAGAAAGATCCATGGCCAAAGATCTATGGAAAGAACAGTTTATGAAAAAGTAAGCAAATGCAATTGTGCTAGTTTGAAATAATAGAAGCCATGTTAAGGTTCATCAATTCTTCACCAAATTCTGCATCCTTTCCCCTTTTTTGGGCATTAGGGAAGATTGTTTATCAGGTTATTGTACCCTTAAATTTAATTTATTGTGACTGAGTTCTTGACAGTAGAACTGGGTATCCCTTCCTTTTACCTCATGAGTGCTACATACAGGCTGTGAAGATGCCATAAAGGGAACCGAGGCTGAACGCTGAATAATTTCTTATGTATTACAGATTCCTCTTCATTTAATTAAGCCACTGATACTTCTGAGTGGTTTGTTATTATTTCAGCATATTCTACTGTATTACAACTAATATAAGTGTATTTGGAAGCTATATAAAAGGCAAATATGAGTTGAATGTAGTAATCAAAAGCACAATTTGTCATAGCTAAATCTTGAGAAGAGCCCAAATGTCCACCAACAAAGGAATGGATAAAAATGGTGTGGCATTTTTATACAATGGAGTATGGCTCAGCTATGAAGGAAGACAAACTCGAGGCTTTTATAGGTAAGGGGATATGACTAGAGACCGTACTCATACGTGAAATAAACCAGACTTGCGTGTGTAGACATTGTATTGTCTCCCTACTATAAAAAATGGAAAGAGCAAACAAGATCCAAAAAATACAATAGATATTGTGAAAGGGATAGAATGTGCCCAAAAGGAAAGAACTGGGGTGGGGGAAAGGAGAAAAAAGGGGGAAAAAGCATATATACACAAGAAAGCTAATTGTATTAGCAATTTCTATTAGTTCATTGAAAGCAACAGTTAGTGCTCATACTGCTTGATCAGTCTTACCTGCCTAAATCTGGTAATCTGAGCAACTACTTTGACGATGACAATATGCAATATAATAACCATTGATAATTTCCTATTATCTTGTTTTGAAATTCTTTATTGTCTTTATTGGTTTGAAAAATTCTCTTTGGAATAAAAAAGTAAAGTGGGCGGCTGAGAAGATGGCTCAGTAGACTAAGCCCTTCCCTGGCAAGCGCAAGGGCTTAAGTTTAATCCCTCAGGGCCTTTTGTTCAATCCACAACAACAACAACAAAAAAAGTAAAGTGGGGGTGGCATGAGATGAAATTGGAGTCAGTGATGAGTGTGGAAGCAAAGGGACTAGATAAAAAGGTTAGTACAAGGATTTAGTTGGAGAGATGAAGATCAGATTAGAGTGATGGTACCTGAGATGGAAAGAAGCAAACTAGAGATATACTGGGGTCAAGAAAAATTACTTTCATGAGGAAACATAGAGGTAGTTTCATTGAAGAGGAGGTGGGATATCTAGATTCCAACCCATTTCTGTCATCACTTTACCTTTTCCTATGATCCTGAGATTTATCTACAGAACCCTAAGATTCACAGACACATTTTAAAAATCACTGGAGTTGATGCTCTGAAGATGCTTTCAACTTTTGTTATTTTATAACTTTCTAGATTTCTTGCTTGCAAGCTATACGGCACAGCCTGTTTTAAATTTGGATCTTTTGTAAATTAAATGTTATGTGGAGTTGCCAGATTAAAAATATAATTACTGAATTAAATCTTCAGAAACTACTGAGTGCCAAAAATTAGGTACCTGATTAAGAACACATTTTAAAAATATGTTTTTATTTCTCTGATTAAATAACTAACACATGTTCCTTATGTGAAATCTAAAAACAAAAACCAAAAGTCATTTGTGGGTTTCCAGCTTAGAAATAGCCATGAAAAAGTCAGAGTTTTGGTTTCATTAAGGTAAAAAGAGAGTCCTAAGGGATGGTTGGGTAGTGAGCTATCTTGGGGTGAGAGTAGGGTGGGTACAGTGAGGCAGGTGTCGCAATGGGAAAGAGAAACATGAGATGCAGACATCATCTATCCCGATCTCCACCTCTGTGAGTAGGGCCAAGTCCATCCATGGTCTTGGGCTGCAGCTCTACCTTCAAGCTGCATGTACACCCCCTGGGCAGAGAATGGGCTGCAGAATCTTAGTTTTCCAGTCAAAATGGTAGAACGGGAATCAGAAGGGAGAAAGTGTCAGCTGGGCTCCCATCTCCTCCGCTGACCAAGGTGACACAGTGAGCTGCTTTCCTTTACCTGGCAGGGAGATTCTGTAGTTTATTTCTTCCCTGAGACATGCAGCACATCACCAGAGGCAGCATCGGGCGTAGTTGAACAGGTACACTCTGACACCATTAAGATGTAATGTGATGGTGGTCTGAGATGAAATTGGAGTGAGAGGCAAATCTACTGAGGTGCTTTGGGACAAGAAGCATTACCTTGCTGAGCCTCAGAGTCTTTTTCTTTAAAATGGGAATACTGGGCTGGGGAGATAGCTCAGCAGCATAAGTTCCTGCCTGGCAAATGCAAAGTCCTGAGTTCGATCCCTGGTGCCAATAAAACAAAACAAAATAAAATAAAATAAATAAAATAAGGATAGTGATGATTAGTGCTTCAGTAAGTTTCTGGGAGTAGCAATTAAGTTATTATAGGTAAACTACCTGCAACAGTGCCTGGCACACATCAGCCACTCAATGATTAATACTAATTATATTTAGTAGGGGATTTAGGTTTTACTAACAAGCTTCTTGAATCCCTCAGTTGGATGTTTTTCACCAAGCTTTCTCCCTAACCTTGTTGTGCCTAATTTATTGTATTCCAGTCTCCACAGAATAATTGCAGTCACATTAAAAAAACAAACAAACACACACAAACTTGATCTTGATTTATTCCTAGTTGAAGTCTTAAGTGGTTTCCTGTTGGGCTTGAAGTAAGTCTTAATGGTCATACAGGCTTACTTTGGCCATGTGCTACCCAGTGTTTTCCTACCTCTTTGCACCTTTCTCGCGCTTGGCTTCCTAGATATTGCTGTCATGTTGTAGTCTACTTCCCTGTTCTTTTGCACTGGGAAGAAGACCATGTTCTCTCTGCACTGGCACCTTTGTCTCTGTTCACTCTACTGGGAGCATTCCTTCCTTTCTCCCCAGTTTCCCTGATAACCTTCTTTGTACCCTGTGGGAGCCAGTGGAAGCCTTAATCAGAGTGTAAGTAAGTTCAAGGGGGCTTTCTTTGGTCCTTCATTTTCTTAGTCAACCCCAGTATTATGTGCCATAGATCCTTAAACTTTGTGCTTGGAAACAATGTATATTATGAGTAGTGTATGTGTATTTAGCCATAAATAAAAGATTGGTGGATCGAGGATATAGCTCAGTGGCATAAGCTACTGCCTGGTGAGCACAAGGCTCTGAGTTTGATCCCTGATACAGGGGAAAAAAAAGGATTGAGGATTGGAAACAATGAAACCAGAATGTGAATTAATTTTCATTTTTTATGACTTATGGATAATAAATAAATCATAAATGAGTGGCTATAAAAGAGCATACTGTACAGCTAACAGAATCAATAGGACTAATAGAGAACCAGCTGAGAGCTGGCGCAGCCATGAGAAATGTCACCCACCTAGTCCAGTGAGGGCAAGATTGGTGTTTTGACTGAGCATGAAATGAGATGTTCCAGCCACTCTGCATGTGCTGCTAACCACTGGTGACTGGGTACCAGCCCTGGCACAGTTGCCACCAAACCATATGAACCTTGTCACCCTGACTGCTGTTGCCACCAGCAATGATTGTTTGTGGTCATTTTGTCTTGTTTTGCATTAGTGTTGCTCAATTCAAAGGCTGGGGTGAGTATATTTCCTTGAAAGAGCCTAGGACAGGTGCCTTTCCCTTACTTGGAAGCCAGCCTGGGACAGGTAGTTTCAAAGATGTTTGGTTTCTCTAAGAGATAGATTCTGCTTCACAGAAGAAATAGGAAATCCTTAAGAAGGCAGAGAATTTTTTTTTAATGTATTTGGTACAAGGTCTCACTACACAGCTCAGACTCATAGTGATCCTCCTGTTTTAGCCTCCCCAGCACTGGAATGACAGATGTATGCCACCATGCCTGGACTCGAGAATCTTGATAATGAACAAATGGAAACACCATGTCTACTATTCTTTTGAAAGTGTTGGAATCTCAAGTAACTCTTATGTCTGATGTCAGCTGGGCCCTCATCTAATGATCTAGGTCGGGGATAAAGAGGTTGTGGAATTGAACCCGTGACTGGACCCTGAAAACTATCATAGGTTTCTTACTGGATATTTTTCCTAAGTTAGGACTCACCAAGGTACCTTTTTTTTTTTTCTTAATGTTCTTTCTATCCTCTAATTCAATACTGCAAAATCCAACTGCCATTAGTTGCCTGGGTGTTATGATAAAGTAAATCTGCTATTCAATCTGAGGATTAATGAAGAAATGAATATGATGTAGTTTGCACTCTATAGTTGTTGATACATTATGTCTGCTTGTCTGGATAAGTTCTGCCAGGCCATGCCCTGGCACATGGGGGGGCCTACCCTGTGGGGAGTGAAAGGGCTGCCCTAGGGCATGGAGGTCCTGTCCCTGAGTAACTCGGTACATAAGGGTATATAAAGGGGTTAAAAAAAAGATATGACATTTTACTTCCTTGGAGAAACTTCAGTATTTACACTATGCTTGGACATCATCTGGCATTCAGCTTACTCTTCCACCTTCTGTCACAGACTCATCAGCCTTCCATACCTGCCGTCACAGACCCATCCGCCCACTAATACTTGCATAAAATGCTACAGTGGGCTTCAGGCCTTGGGACTGAATCCTTCAGTCTCTGGTGTGCAGAGGCCCTCTGCACACTTCCTCAACTCTGTGGCTGACTGTGATAAGCCAATCTCATAATTTCTTACACATTCATACATCTTGTGTTATATCTGTTCCTTATGTGTTCCTCTAATAAAACCCTGATACATATTCCTTAAAAACAAATGACTTTAAATTGGGTATGATAAAATTTTGAAGTGTAAAGACTACATTTGGGGCCAGCCATATAGCTCAGTGGACTAAAGTGCCTGCTTAGGCAGATGCAAGGAATGGTGGATTGATCTCTGGTGTGCCATGCCAGTTCTGACCACAGGGTGCGCTGAGACAGTGACTGAGATGGGCGTGGTGGCATGCACCTGTAATCCCAGTACTTGTGAGGCTGAAAACAGGAGGATCACTACAAGTCCGATCTGTGTAGTAAGATCCTGTAGACCCTATACTAAAAAAAACACAAAAAAAAACTTCACTATGTTTGTTTCTCAGTCCGGTAAAAGCAGAGTTACTACATGATAGAATCAGCACGTGATGCCTTACTATGTGCTGAGCAGTTTCCATGAATTGTCTCATGTAAATCTTTACTATGAAATAGACACCATCATTAGGGTTATTTTATTAAAAAGTGCTTTTAGGTAGTAGATACTGAAAATGAAATAGAAGTATAAAAATGCCTCTTTTTCAATCATGATATAGGTTTTTTAAATGTAATTAGTACAGGGTCTACAGAGTCTCACTACACAGATCAGACTCTTAGTGATTCTCCTGTTATCAACCTCCCAAGTGCTTGGATTACAGGTGCACACCACCACGCTCAGTTTCAGCATGCCCTGGGGGCAGGACTGGGCGGCACACTGGGGATTTAACCCTCATTACTGTGTCTGCCTAAGCAGGCATTTTAGTCTGCTGAGCTATCTGGCCAGCCCATGATATAGTTTTTTGAAATTGCTTCATGCCTATAAAATCTCAAAATATTATATTTATTCATTTACTTATTTTAATTTTATATATTTGGTACAAGGTCTCACTACATAGCGCAGACTTGTAGTGATCCTCTTGTTTCAGCCTCCCCAGTAGTGTGGCTACAGGCATGTACCAGCATCCCTGATTTAAAGGACCCAGCACAGAATGTTACACAGGGATTGAACCCAGATCCTTGCACTTGCTCAGGTAGGCACTTAGATTGCTACGATATCTCCATGGCCCTGAAAACATAATAAAAAGTTTCATAAAATGAAAGCGATGGCTCTGATTCATATGGTAAAATGAGTACTTATGTTGACCTCTTTTTCCTCTCCAAGAGTCACTAGACAATAAAGGAATTGTTTAAAAGGCATCTGTTTACAAGAGCATAAAAGTATGAGTTTATAGCAAGTTAAGTTTTAAAAAATTGGAAGTGCGAATTTGGAGAGGAACTAGAAATAACTAACTTGACTGACCAGAAAAATCAGACCTGGGCCTATGGCATGTGAAGTCAATAAAAAACAGATCAATCCTACAGAACTTGAAAAGCACTCAGGCATTTGAGACTATGAATATCTGGAAAAGTAGGAGGTATAGCATGGGGCTAAAATTAGATGGATTTATTGGAAGTTTTTAGCTATATTAGTATTAGGCCCTCCAATTACCTTTCACAGGTAACTCCCCCTTTATACTCTGAGGATATGGGCTTATTATCTAGGGAGAATGAATTACAAGGGCTCACAAATTAGAGAAGCTGTAGTCTTATGGCAAGATATAGGTGTTTCCCTGCAGAGAGGAGGTGATCTGCACATTAGTTATCAGGAAGCCTCATACAATTTGCCTTATCCTCAAGGTTCTTATTTGGGAAACTTAATGCGCTGGGAGGTGACCTGCTACAGAGTACACTTTTGTAGCTCATCAGGAAGACTGACACTGCCAGTCCTATGGAAAACCCACTACTATTATGGACTACTGAACTATATTGGATTATTTTGCTGAAGTCACGCACCAACAATATTTAAAGGGCAATGGAAAGCCCAGCTCTGACAAAAGTAAACAAAGAAAGGGGTACAAATGAAGGATCATTTTGTATCTACAACTATTTTGTATATACAAAATAGGATAGAAATACAGCTACTTTCTCAATTCAATGAGAAGAAAGATTTGTTCTAATAGTGTGTGGACAGAATATCCTGTCTGCATCTTGTACTATGAATAACCACTATGAAGACAACCATATGCAATGTAGTAATTATTGTAACTGTCCTACTGACATGTTTTGAAACTGTCTCATTGCTGTTTGTTTCTCAATGAAATTTTAAAAAAAGAAAGAAAGACAGCTGTGTCTCTCCCAGATCCTCATGTATTGAAGCCCACTAGTCAACACACCCTAGCTAGAGGAATTTCATTTTCACACACTCACAATCCATCAGCTGTTTGGAGAAAGACTCTCAGAATGAACTGAACAAACAAGAAAGCTCAAATATTCTGGAGAACATTTAAAAACATGCCTACAGAGAATAGATTGCTTTAAAAGATTGTAGGTAGATACTAAAAAAGTAATAGCAGAAAATGAACATTTGCTTAAGGAGGGAAGGTTGCAAAATAAAGCTGAGAAAATATTTCAAATATATGTCTTAAAATTGGTGTTGAAAGATTAGAAAATTAAAGGAGCCATTGATATATCAGAAAGGATAGCTGAAGGTGCAAAAAGAAAGGACAATGGAAATAAAAAATATTCAAATTTATTCTAAAGATACTTCCAGGAATTACAGGAAAAAACATTTGAAAATTTTGAAAGATTTGCCAGCAAAATGGAAGATGAAAAACATAACTAAAACAAGATATATCATGAGAAATATTTGGGGACACTAGCAATAAAGAGAAAATTGTAAATGTCAGAAGAGATTAAAAATTACATTTGTCTATTTTCAGCTACTATAACAAAAATCTGAGGCTGGATAATTAATAAGCACTAGACGTTTATTTGGATCACATTTCTAGTGGCTAAGAAGTCCAATATCCTAGGACTCGCATTTGATGAGGGATTTTGTACTGCAAGGTACCTGGCAGCAGGTAAAAGAATAAGAGGCCATTAAAGTAAGAGTGCTAGAGAGGACTGGGCTCTCTTTGTCATAATCTTGTTCTTGTGAAGCTGAGCCCCTCTTGCAGTAATGACCTACTCCTGGGGTAGAATCCTTGATCTCATCACTTCTTATTAAGCCCCACCTCCCAGGGCCATTTCCTTAAGGAACAAGTTTACAGTACACACAATAGGGGCACATATGCAAACCACACTATTTACATATTAGTGATTAGGAATCAGAATAAAATTAGATTGCCAAAACTAATACAATCAGCTAAAAGATAATGCGTATTGTAGGGGCAGCAAAAACTCCACACCATCATTCACTTTAGGGTCACAGCTCTGCCTGAGAATTAATTTGGCATAAAATAGATTAGCAGGAAATGAAAATGTAAATTTATTGAGAAATGTTCAGCCCTCATAAGGAAGTCAAGACCCAAAGGAAGAGTCAATTATTAATATACTGAATGGGAAATAGAGTAGCAAGTTCTGAAGAAGCAGCTAAATTATGTGGGGAGTTTTTAAAGATACAGATTATTTTAATGAAGTCTAGAATTTTGTTGGTCTTCATTGGACTCTCACCCTTGGGATGAGGGTGTTACACCGTTCACTTGGAAATTTAATCTTATGTTTTTAAGAAATAGCATAAAGATCAGAATGATCTTTTTATATCTGCTGTTCTTTAAAGTTCATTTAACTAAATAATGTGCCATAAGAAGCATACTTTAATCCCTTCAATTTACAGACCAGAATTCTAGATCCAGTCAAACAATCAAGTATGTGGGTAGCAGAAATAGATCTTTGGATCTGCACATTCTCAACAATTCTAGGTCTTGTGTATCCTTCACAGGGGCTTCTCAGAGGTTGTATTTCTCTTGTATAGATAGGAAATTATCCAAGAGAGGAGAAGGCAAAATGTACAAGATGAAGGCAGTTTTCTGGGTGATTATGATGTGAGTGATTTCTAAAAGGACAAGTCCAGCAAGGAAACAAGGAAACAAGGCCCACAGCAGCCATGCCCATAAGTGGGGAGAAGGAGGGAAGGAGGGAGGGAGAGAGAGAGATTCCATTTGAGCTGGAATTCAGCTCTGTCAGGGAATGAATGAGAGTTACATAGTAAATCCAACAACTGGACTAAATGATGAAACTTAATTCCATGAAAAAATAATTATAGAAGAGAATGAGACTAGAATACATGATTTTTAGTCTATGCAGCACTATTTTTCATAGCCACAAATACAAACAATAAAAATTGATTAAGCTGAAAAAAGTGTAGGTCTTTCAGAAGAAGATAAGTTTGCCATAGGGCCTCTGTATCTATGAATTCCAAATCTATGATTCAAACAACTAGGGGTTAAAAATATTTGAAAGACAGTTGCATCTGTAGTGAACACGTACAGACTTTTTTCTTCTGATTGTACCCTAAACAATACAGTATAGTAATTATTTATGTAATATTTTAAGTGTGCTTAATATTATAAAATAATACAGGGAGGACAAGATGTTTGAGAGGATATACATAGCATATATGTGAAGGAGTTGAGGTCTGGGAGTCTTTTGTACCTTTGGAAAGGAGTGAAACCAACTTCCTGTGGATATTGAGAGGCGGCCATATTGGCATGTGAGAGGGTGAGGGGTGTGGCTATGTGAGTTCTCATCTAATGTGGTAGGAATCTTAGCTGTGGTTTCAATTTTAATAATCATTAAAAATAATACAAACAGTTTAGAAAGAATAGAGGTAAACCCCCTCCCCCCCACACACATTACTCCAATAGGAACAAAAGCTTTAAAAAAGAAATTTCTTTAAATTTATCATTTTTGACTAGTATCTTGTTATGTAATTCTAATGGAATGATAAATATTTTGTTATTTTTGCCAAACATACAAATGATGATGTATCTGAAAATAGTTCCAAAGTAGCAAAGTAGAAAATTTTCAAAATTTCCTGTTTCTTTCGTACAAATTATGGGACAATCCACACAACATATTGGAAAATATTTCATCTCTAAATATGCCCAGAAAGACATTCAACAAATATTTTTTAATAAAAATTGAGCACAAACAGTAAATGTTCCATTTTTTTTTTTTTTTTAAAAAAAGAACAACAAAGCTCTCCTTTTTCAACTGTAGAGGTTACAGACTATGTCCTGTTCGTAAATTCTACGCTACTAACCCAGGCTCTGGCTATACATATGGGAGAAGCTTGTTAAGTGTTTGGATGGAATTGAAATTTTTAACTGCCCTGGGGACCTAAGTGAGCCAAGAATAGAGGGAGGAGGGGCTCTCCTTGCCTTGCTACAGTTTGATTTGTCACTTTTCTGCTGGAATGAAAATGAAATTCACAAATTCCAAGAGGCTTTTACTAGGAGTAAAATTCTAAGCTTTTACGATCCTGTCTGTAAAGGAACTTACTGGCCTCCACACCTCAGATTACGGATCCACATCTGGATTTTTAGATGGATTCATGCTTTTCCTCATAGTCTATAAATCACACATCCAAAATGAAACCTCTTTAATCTACTCCAGTCCAGCCACTTTTTGGTATTTTGCTTGCAACTAAAGAATGTAACTTAAAAACAAAAGGTCTTTTTAATTTAGGAAGGAATTCTTTTTTTGCTATGTTTCATTATTCCTATTTAAATTTCAATTAATTCTGTTTTCCCTCAATTACAATCTTTCTTTTCATGCATTAGTCAGTAATACTACTGATAATGTTGCTCCTTTTTAGTTGTAGCCCTTTACCATTTTTTAAATTTAATTTAATTTTATTTTGAAGAGCAAAAACAGAATAAACAGGAAAAAAAGAGACAGAAACAGGGCAACATACAACAATACATATGTTACAGATTTTCAAAACAGGAATTACTAAATAACAAGGGTTGTTACATTATTTTTATCATCAAATCTGTTGCTCAGACCAACAGACACAGCCATGCAGATCGGCACTTGCTTTCAAGAAATCTCAGCGCTTTTCTCCTTGTCTTTCTTTTGTTTTAACTTATTTTGAAGAGAGTATAACAATCGACAAGACACCAGAAATGGCACACACACACCTAGAAGACCAAGATGAGAGGTATCCAACCATGGGCTTCGTATTACACATTGCTGTCCTAATGTAGTCACTCAGATCATACAAAGAAGCATACAGAGCTAGTCAAAGTGAAAACTTGAAACATTAACTACTATTTTAAAAAAAGTAATGGAAATTATCAGTATAATCATCTCAGCCATCCTGTATGTATGCTTGCATGTTTTTCCTTCCTTTTTTCCTATCTTTTCCCTTTCTCTCATCTTCATTGTTTAATCTTTAAATTCAGTTTCTTTCCATTTTACTATATCAATTATACCTTTCAAGTTTTATTTATTCTTTTAGGTTCTTATACTAGGGAGACAATACAATATTTATACATGTGGGTCTGATTTATTTCACTTATGAGTATAGCATCTAGTTACATCCACTTACCTACAAAGGTTTCAAATTTGTTTTTCTTTATAGCTGAGTAGTACTCCATTGTATAAAAATACCACATCTTTTTCATCCATTGCTCAAGTAATGGGCATTTTGGTTGTTTCCAAGATTTGGTAATGACAAATTGTGCTTCTATAAACATAGGTGTACATATATCATTATGATATGATATTTTCAGTTCTTTTAGGTAAATACTCAGAAGGGGAATAGCAAGATTGAGTAGGATTTCCAGTTCTAGCTTTTTGAGGAGTCTCCACACTGATTTCCATAGTGGTTGTACCAGTCTACATTCCCACCAGCAGTGGAGAAGGGTTCCTTTACTCCACGACTTCTCCAGCATTTGTTATCAGTCCATTTCTTTATGATAGGCATTCTTTCTGGGGTGAGTTGGTATCTCAGTGTTGCTTTAATTTGCATCTCTTGAATGCCCAGTGCTGTGGAACATTTTTTCATGTGTTTATTTTGTCACTCAGATTTTTTCCTCTGAGAAGTGTATATTCATCTCACATGCCCATTTTTAGATTGGGTCTTTACATTTTGGGGACTGATTTTTTTAGTTCTTTATATTATTTAGATAGAAGTCCTTTGAGTGATTGTTGGTTAACAATTGTCTTCCCAACTTGTGGGTTGTCTTTTCACTGTTAGTGATTTCCTTTGATGTGCAAAAACTTCCCAATAAGATGAGGTCCCGGTTGTTGATTCTTTGCAGTATTTCCCATGCAGCTTGATTTTTGTTCATGAACTGTCTGCCTATTCCTACATCGTCAGATTTTCCACCTAATTTCTCTTCCAGGAGATTTAGTGTTTCTGATTTAATGTTTAGATCTTTAATTCATTTTAACTTTAGTTTAGTGCATGGCAATAGATCCAGGTCTAGTTTTAATTTTTGGCATGTGTTAAAGCACCTTTTGTTAAAGAGGCTCTCATTCTTCCAGTGAACATGTTTGGCTCCTTTGTCGAAGATAAGATGGCTGAGTGTATTTGTAGTTGTATCTGCATCTTCTAATCTGTTCTATTGATCCTCAGGTCTGGATGTTTTGCTAGTAGCATGCTGATTTTATCAGGGTAGCACTGTAGTATAATTTCAGGTCAGAGATTGCAATACCTCCTGCCTTGCCTTTGTTGGCTAAGATTTCCTTTGCTATTCTAGGTCTTTTCAAATTTCAAAAAAATACTGTAAGAATGTTTTCTCTAGCTCTGTGAGATACATTGATGGACTTTTGATAGGTGTTGCATTAAGTCTGTATAACAATATTTGGAGTATAGCCATTTTCACAATGTTGGTTTTTTCTATGTAGGAGCAAGGAATATCTTTCTGAAATCTTCTTTTATCTCTTTTTATAGAGGGTTGTAATTCTCATTGCATAGATTTTTTATTTCCTTAGTTAGATTAATTCCTAAGTATGGGTTTGTTTTTTGTTGTTGTTGTTGGGGATGCCATTGTGAAGGATACTGTTTCTCTGGTTTCTCTCTCAGTGAGTTTATTATCTGTGTAGAACAATGCTATTGATTTTTGGGTGTTGACTTTTTTTTCAGTATTTAGGGCAGGACCTACAGA
>NDGM011253272.1:0-25409 GCA_002564305.1 Octomys mimax | reverse complement strand
ACCAATTTGGTTTGAAACTGTCTCATTGCTATATGTTTCTCAATAAAATTATGGGAAAAAAGAAATCAAAAAAAGAAATAAATGTAAATTATCTATAAATTTTAATTTGTACAGTTTCATATAGAAGAGATATGAAGAAAAGGATGGCATAAAAAATGAAATTTAAAATTTGGAATTTTTAAGGCCTCTTCTTCCTACCTGGCTCACCATTGCTTCAGTAACATCTATGTTTGGTTTCTGTCGAAAAGGAACTGCCAAGGAGTATAGATTTGTCCAAAATCTACCCCACATATCACCTATATTAAAAAAGAATGCATTAATATAATGACAAAACAACAAAAACGGAGACCTGACTTGATACAGTTCACAAACTGTACAGTATTTCTAAACAATTGAATTTCTGTTTCCCTTTTGCTACATTTCTACTCTTTTGCCTCCTCTTTTTTTAAATTGCCAACATTTCCTTCTTCTATAACCTCTAAAAGATTAAAATAGTGAGAGATTACCTGATTATGTAAAACTTGTTAGGAAATAAACCTAAATTCTTCTACCTTGAATCATTTATTCAAGGGCACAATTTATTTAGCATAAGGAATATCATAGCTACTATAAAGATTAATTCATATTAATTTCCATTCATGGGACAAAATACTATGTATTAAGTTATTACTGAAATTATATAATGTCGTAATTCAAAGATATCTACTAAATAGCCAGGCATGGTGGTGCACACCTATAATCTCAGCACCCTGAAAAGCAGAAGAACATACCAAGTACAAGCTCAGACTGAAAAGTTTAGTAACTCAGTGAAACTCTATCCCAAAGTTCAAAAACTAAAAAGATCTGGGGATGTAGTTTAATGAGAAGACCTTAGGTTCAATTCCCAGAACTGCAAAGCAAACAGAAAACATTTCCACTAGTTAGCAACTAAGTTCACTTTATTGCTATGGTAATACATTTAACCAGGCAACTTTCCAAGCATTTCCAACAGTATGAAGTTGAATTACAAGATCAGACCTAAAAAGGAAAGATGAGTCTAGAAAATGTCAACATAATAGCAGTAGCATAATTCTTGCACCAAGGAAATGGGACAACATAGCTACATGAGTGTATTCCTGTGAATTAATTTTAAAAGATAAAATGTGAAGACCTACACTTAAATTTTAAAGAAAATCTCACCCATCATAGAAATATACGAAGCATAGTCCACAGCTAAAGACTAAAAATGACCCAATAGACAGAATGACATGGCATTGAAAACACAAATATTATCTTCAGCTAAACTGATAGAATCCTAGTGTCTAGAACAAAGGCAGATGTGGTACCACTTTCTCCCCTCTGTTGGTCAAACTTCATCTAGAGTAAGTATTCAGTTCTGAGACAACAACTGCAGAAGGACTGGACAAAGTGTAGCTCATGCAACAGAGAAAAATTAGAAAAGTGAAATTTTAAGGAATTGTTCAAACTATGTGGGATATTTAACTTGAAAAAAACAGTGCGCATACACTGATAACTACAATAACCACTAAAATATATTGAGTACATACCCTGTGGCAGGTACTGTGCTATATCTTACACCTTCTTTGTAATTGGTGCCATAGAGTGCTAGATTAGTCTATCTTAGAGGGAAGAAAGAACCGTATCACAATAGGCATAATTGGGAAAAACCTGAATTACTGAATAATGTCTTCCAAGGATATGTAGAGAGGATTTCTATATTTCTTTAGGATTAAAAGTCATTGTTCCTTTGCCTATCTTCGCTTCTGCTAATACAAATGAAGTTTGCCTGTGAAGAATTATCTACTAGAAACCTTGTTTGGCTATAGAAGAGATACAATATGTGGCATGAAATTTTCAAACATTTCTATTGCAGTTGGCCTTGGCCTTGACCTTGGCTGCTGGAGTGGGACAGGATGGCCTCCTCCTTCACTCATTACTTATGTAACTTCACCCCAAATACTTTCCAGCAAGGCTTACTGGCTCAGTCTAGGTTGAACACATGAAGCTTTCATGCAGGCCAAGCCTTAATTCTAGAAAGACTTCCATTCACACCTGAGAACCTCCATCGCACCAAGTTTCTTTCCTTTGAGTCTATGATGCTACAATCCTAAATTCTACTTCAAGTCCTTAGTCAACCACTTTGAATGCCAAATACTATTTTGCTCATTTCCACCTTCATTTTGACTTGGAATTCTCTCTGTAGCGATCTTAAATGCCCCCATTATTCTTGGATTGTAGCCAATATAATAGCTCTTTGTATAAAAATAGTAATCTATTAGAGAATGAAACTACAGTCTCTGCTGAAGAAAGTGCATGCAAATTGTGATTTATATAATGTTATTACCGTCACTTAGAGAGTTTTCAAAGATTTTATGATTGGCTTCACTTTAAAAGAAAATTCTATTCATGGAAATAACTGAGATGACAAAAAAACACAGGATTTTGGGGGCTTCTTACCAAGCAAATGAGCAGGGAGGCATCCCACTGGACTGATACGAGAAGGGTAAGCATCCATCAGCTTTGCCCTCACGTAGGCATGAAGATGCTCATACAATGGTTTAATCTAAAAGCCCAGGAAGAAAGTTTAAGACCAAGAGTAGCCAACTCCAATTTCCAGTCCCTAACACTAAACATAAGAACTTCTTCATACAAGTGGAATTTCCTTCAATTACTTCTTCTCCTCTCAAGTATTCTGGAGAATTTAAAAACCATTCTCCACAGATATGGATGATGACTAATGCCACTATATAAAACAAGAAAAACATCTGGAGGCCCACAAGCCCCAAACGAAAAAGAACATCAAAAACAACATTTTTAAGATGCTACTTGTTTTGTTTTTAAATTGAAGTATAATTTACATATCATGAAATTCACTCATCTTTATGTATACAGTTTCATAATTTTTTCATAAATTAAAGTTTCTGGGGCCAGGGAGATAGCTCAGTAGAATAAGCGCTTGCATGGCAAGCACAAGGGCCTGAGTTCAATCCTCAGTTCCGCTAAGAAAAAGAAAAATAAATAAAGAAAAATAAATAAATTCATTAATTAAAGTTGCTGGCAAACTATCACCATCATCCAATTTTACTACATTTCCATTTCTCCAAAATTTCTGTATAACTATTTTCGGCCAATGCCACAGTCACCTCCAGTCCCAGGTAATTCCTGAACTGATTTCTGTCTCTATATTTTTGCCCCTTTTGGACATTTCATGTAAATGGAATTATGTATGTGATCTTTTTGTGTCTGGCTTTCTTAGAATGTTTTCTAGGACAGCCCATATTGTAGCAAGCATCAGTAGTCCATTCCATTTTATTACTGAGTAGTATTCCGCTGTATGAATATATCAGAGTTCGTTTATCCATTCATCAACTGAAGGATTCTAGGTTGTTCCAGTTTAGTGCTATTATGAATAATGCTGCCATGAACATTTGTGCATATGTCTTTCTTTGGGTATATGCTTTCCTTTATCCCCTGTAGATAGCTAAGAGTGCAACAGATGAGTCATATGGTTTAAGTGTGTATTTAACTTTTTAAGAAATTTTCAAACTGTTCAACAAAGTGAGTGTGTCATTTCACTTTCACTAATGGGGTTCAACTTCAAGGGTGTTCTACCACTGAGCTGCATCCTCAGCCCTTTACATTGTTTTTTTCAATTTTAAGATAATGTGGGACCAAACTCGTGATCCACCTGCCTCAGCCTCCATAGTAGCTGGGATGACAGATATGTGGCACCATAACAGGCACCATTTTATATTTTTGCTAGCAAAATGAGAATGAAGGCTCCAGCATCTTCACATGTCTCAGCACTTGGTATTGTTCATCTTCTTTCCATGACCATTCTGGTGGCTATATACTGGATTTTCATCACAGTTTTAATTTGCATTTACCTAATATCATCTTCCTTGTGCATTGATCATTTGTAAGATTTCTTTGATGCTATAATTAGTCAATCTTTTGCCCATTTCCTTTAGGGGAAGTTGTTTGTATTACTTCCATGTTTGATTGTTCTGCCCAACCATGGCCATGATGGATCTGTTTCACATCAGAAGTTTGATGGTGCAGGGATAAAGAGGTGATATAGAGGTCACAATGAGGGACGAGGTACACACTGAGAAGTGTTCTTGAGATACCTCCACTCAGGAGAAATTCCTTATAAAAACTTTTGTAGTCAAAGGCTAATTAAATCACATCTGAATTGTACTGAGGAAGGAAGCCAAGTCTATGGCTCTTCTAACACATGAGGACAATACAACCCCCAGGTTCTCACAAAAACCATTCCTTCTTTTAACCTAAAATACCATTCCTTCCTGTATGCTTTCCTTCTTGTACCTTTTGGTTGGCAATTACTGCTTGATGATTAAAAGGGGAAGAACACAGAGCAAGTCTGATCAGCTGTAGGGACTTGTCTATTTTCTTAAGAAATCTTTGCAAGCTCCAAAATTACACAATTCTATGACTGCTGGCCAAGGAGTATGTTACAAACAAGCAAGAATGCTTTTGCCCATCATCCCTCCCTCCTGTACACTGCCTCCTGTGCAGAACCCCTGTGTTCTGGGGTTACCTCAGCAAAGGTACGCTCCACATCTTCAATCAACTGGTTGCGGCTGTAGTCATAGCCATCTACTCCTTCTGCTTCATAATCTCCTCTCCAGTAATCCCCATAGTCCTCATAATCTGTTTTTGAAAAGGAGAAAGAGGAGAGCATAAGATAAGGAAAGGAGACAAAGTAGTATAGTTTATGGTCTTGCTGGAAGGCTAAAAGAAATCTAATGGTTTGTCACAATTTTATTGCCTTTACAGACATTGACATGAAGAAATCTAAATGAATAATACTTCTAGATAATTCTATTAAACACTTGTTCCATACCAGGAATTTAACTATATTATTTTATGTGCACTAAACTGTATGAAATCATCCTCGTTATATCCTGCACTCACTGTGCTGATTAACAGCTTGCATTTGTACTTGTTTTTAAAATTAATCTTGTTTTGTACATTATAGGTAAATTCCATGATGTTGTGGACTATATAGAATATAGTGAAATGTTTATTATAATGAAACAAGTTGATATATGTATCATGTCACATAATTACCTACCCACCCCTGCAAAAGTAGCTATCATTTATTCATTTAGCAAACACCTTGAATACAGTAACCTATTATTAGCTACTGCCTTCATGTTGTACGTGAGATTTTCAGACTTTTTTATCTCACGTGTCTACTATTTTGTACACTTTGACCTGTATTTCCCCATTTCCTCTCACACCACCTTCATAACCACAATTTAATCTCTTTGTTTCTGTATATTTGACCCTTTCTTGTAGATTCCATGTATAAGTGGAATCATGCAGCATTTTTCTTTCTTTATTAAACTTTTTTTTTTTGGCAGAACTGGGGATTGAACTCAGGTCTTTGTGCTTGCCAGGCAAGTGCTTATTCCACTGAGATATCTCCCCAGACCCTCTTTATTAAACTTTTTAAACTTAGCATAATATCCTCCAGCTCTGTCCATATTATGGCAAGAATCTCCTTTTATGCCTGGATAATATTCTGAGATATAGTCCATGGTTTCTTTATCCATTGCTCCCTCAATGGACACATAAGCTGTTTCCATGCCTTAGTTATTATATATAACGTTACAATGAGCATCAATATATGCGTATATATTTTTTGAGGTGAAGATTTTAAGGGGAAGAAGTATGCACCCAGAAAAGAATTGCTGGGTCACATGATAGATCTGTTTTTCAATTCATTAGAAACCTCCATATTATTTTCTCTAACCAAACCAGTCTACATCCCTACCACCAGCCTACGCTTAGAGCAGCCTAACCACTTTTCCAAGGTCAGACAACTGGTAAGGTGAAAAGTCACACACTTAGTTTCTTAAGCCTGGGTATCTACTCTCAACATATCAGTTTGCATCATTAGCTTTAAAGCATGCAAATAAGTCTCTAAGGATCTTTAGTTCTCCTGTTATTCAGGACTTTGTGTTTTGACAGGTCCAGTTTATCTTAAACATTGTTACAATGGGCCTATGTTTGTTGCGCTGTGTGCATACACAGCGCATCGGTATGTGCTTTATGAATATCTAACCATCAAGAAATAGGAGCTTGCATTATGCCATGATTTAATAATATTGGCAAATGTGTTTTAATCATTTTTATTTTTATATCATATTGCCAATGGATAATCAGGAAAATGAAGAAATAAATACTTGAATGGAAGGATATGTTTGGCGTTTTTTTAAATTGATGATAAACTAGTATTTGTAGCTTGCCTACAGCTTGAGAATATAAGTTTAAATAGCAGCAGGAGAAATTAAAAACAGCAAGTGGAAAAAAAAAACATTTTTTCCTTACTCAGCCCCAGGGAGCAGTGAATCACCAAAGCATAAAATATTCATAATTCATGACTTTATCTCATTATTAAGAAGAAGAAGCTAAGAGATATGGAAATTCCTTCCTCTGTTAAGATTTTTATGACTACCAGACTTGACTTACAATTACAATTGCAGATAATAAGGGCTTTCCAGCTTAAAATAATATGATTTTTCTTTCTGAGACATCACCTTGAGGTGGGCACAAAGGACCTCTGAGACCGAGCTGTGGTCAATGAGGGTGAAGGTAAGAGATAGTGTCTATGTCTCTCATGCTGTCTAAGAAATAGGGTCCCCCTTTCAATTCCCAGATTCCTCAGGAACTTTTGGGAGCCTAGGACCTCTCTAGACAACTCATAATTCATAATTCTAGGATAATTTATTTATGACCCTATAGCTGAATCTCATTCCTGAGCACTAAACTATAGAGTTCCAGTGTGACTTTCTTATGCCCCCATAGTTTCTTTCTGGGACAGGTAACCTGGCTGTTTCAGCAGGCGATTGTTAATTTAAGGGCATCTTCATAGGAAAAAGTAGGCTTAGTAATGCATGAGAAATACTTCCACATTCTGGTAGAGAACCTCAGGACCTCGACAGACTGAGACACTTACTGTTTGCTCTTGCCATCTCATTTTTCAGGGCCACATATTCTTCATATAATGGCCTCAGCTGCTTGCCGACCTCTGACCTCCAACCTTCCCAAGCCCAGAGCCTCTCACTGTAGTCTGTGCTCTTTGACATTATGTCATCCAAACCTGTTATTCCACAGCACCCAAGGGAAAATAAACATGCATTTGTAACAATTATAAGCAAGTAAAAGAAACCTTAAAGAATTAAAAACAAGGTTGACATAAAGTTATTCAATCAAATCCACTAACCTTGCTGTAGGTACAATATGTCTAAAAGAAAAACTACTGAAATAATTTCATTACTAATTTAAATTACTTCAGTCTAATATAATTTACAATAAGGGTTATTTTGAAGTTAAAAGAGCATCTATGTGCTGAAACACACCTGTTTGGAATGCTACCATCTTTAAACTATCCATCTGAAAAGCACAAAGTCGTCAACTAAAGTCAGTTCCTAAAACTTAGAGAATAAAAGTAAAAATGTAAGAATCATCACTGAAAGTTAAGTCTACCTGGTTCAAGCAGTAAGCACTCCTGTGGATTATTCGGGTTACAAACTTTTCCAGTACTATAGATGGTGCTCATTGTATTTAGAATTGTGTTCAACTGCAAATAAATGATAATAATAAATAATATTAGAAACACCAAATATTCTAAAGAGAATGCCAACATAAAAATATCCTTTTGGTCATTTGAATTTTTGTACTTCAAAATCAGCTATTACATCTTCTTTGCCAAGTGTCTTCCTATACATGAGGAAGGGACATCTCATTTAAGATTCTCCACCAGGAACTAGCACAAAGCCTCATAAGTGCATAATAATTAAGTGTAGAGTAACTGAACTAAACATATCTGTCAACACCCCAGGAAGGTTTTTAACCTAAACATACACAAAAAGTACCAATACTATCAACTGTCACTAAAAAGTGATGCAGAAGCATCCTCTGCAGGTGGAGGAGAGTTGGGAATGCTTTCACAGAGGACAGAACATCAGAGCTGTGTCTCGCAAAAGTAGGAATTGGTGAGGTGAAGAAAGGAAGTAGAGGGCAGAGCTTAAACATGGGAGGAGGTTGGAAAAGACAAGGTATTTTCAAGAGGTGGTGGAATGTTGTATACAACTGAATGATAATATTCACTAGGGGAATGGAGGACGAGTATGGAGAGGTACGCAGGGAGCAGATTGACAGGACCATCTCTGCCATAACAAAGACTTCAAACTTCATGCAATAGGTAACAAGGAGTGATGATAACAGAGTAAAATAGCACCACTCATACTGTGGTCCATGGGCGAGGACAAGTCAGCAAAAGGTTTGTTTCTCTTCTGTGATAAGCACGGGAATTGAGAGAATACTATAAATGTTTGTAAACATTACAAAGCAATTTGATATTCCATGACCTCTAAGCATGTGATCAATGAAATTAACCAAGTATTGGATCTGTCATGGGCTGTAATGGATTAATCAAGTATTGATCTGTAAAGGAAGGGGAAGAAAATAGGGGGAGAGGAAAAAGTAAGTAAAGCAAGAAGAGAGTGAGAGAGTAGAAGAGAGGGAGGGACTGGGTTTATTCCACAGATTTAAGAAACAGTGAATTGAAAGCTCTGTCTCCTTCTACTCCTCTCCTACTCCTCCTCCTGCTCCTGCTCCTCCTCCTCCTCCTCATACCCCTCCCCTCCTCCTCCTTCCCCTTCTCCTTCTTCTTTTCTTCTTCTTCTGTTTTGGTACTAGGAATTCTTTCTTTTTTTTTTGTGGAACTGGGCATTGAACTCGGGCCCTTGTGCTTGCCAGGGAAGCACTTATTCCACTGAGCCATCTCCCCAGCCCATGTTTTGGTACTAGAAATCAAACTCAGGACCTTGCACTTGCCATGCACGCACTGTGCCACTGAGCTGTCTCTCTAAGCCCCTCCATTATTCTTTCATTCTTCTACAGTCACTCTCCCAAAACATGAAATTAATACCAGGCTTAGAACTCCACAACAACACATATCCCAAGGAATAAGCCTAAATTTCTTGGCATGAAATTCTGCCCATTTTCTTTCTCTGCCTGCATTCTTCAATCTCTCTCCTTCCTCCCTATTAAAACCATACATCCTTGAGTATCCTTTGTGCCCAGACACTTCAAGCTCCAATTATCATTTAGTGTGTAGCATTTATTTTTATTTTTATTGTGGTGCCGGAGATTGAACTCAGGACACTGCGCTTGACAGGCAAGCGCTTATTATACTGAGCTATCTCCCCAGCTCAGTGTGTAGCATTTACTCTTCATGCACATTACAATTATCTGAGGATCTTTTCAAAATAGAAGGTCCAGATTCCATCCAGGGTACACTATGCTGTCTAGATTCAAATGGGAAGAATTTCTCATGGTGTTCTTGAGAAAATTATGGAGAACCAAAAAATGGATAAGATAAAGTGAATTAATAGCTAAGGAGATCATTTGATCCAAAGAATGCAGAACAATAAATATCAACTTGTATAAATAAATACCATATGGCTTTATCTTTGTCCTTATCAGAAACTTTTATTTTTATAAATGTGGATTGGGACATACAGAGTTCCAGGAGACAAATAGCTGAGAGGGCAGAATTTGATGTTAAATAGCTAAATATTTCAAATAAACATATTTCACTAGGCTCCATCAGGGGTCTGCAAACTATTGTCTGCAGAAAATCCTGCCTATGCCTGTTTTTTTAAAAATTTTATTGGAACACAGCCCCATTCACTCCTTTATGCATTAGCTGTGGCTGGCTTCCCACTACAATGGCAGAGCTGACTACTGTGACACAGGCAACATGGTCTGCAAAACCTCAAATATTTATTATTTGTTCCTTTGCAGAAAGGGAGTTTACTGGCTCCTGGGCTAGACAGCTGGGCCAAGAATGGTACTTTAGCAGAAATTCAAATAGGCTTTCTTTAATTTGGACAAACTAAGAAAAAAAATTAAAGAGCCATTTTAGATAAACATTGGTGGGAGAGATTTGAACACTTCGTTGGTAGCGAGGTTCACATTAGCCAACCAGGGCATCTGGCTATCAAGAACTGAAACACTTTAATGTAGTTCTAGACTGCATTAATAGGTGCAGATCACAGGAACCCATGCCATATTTCTGCTTACCTCTGTGCAGATCAGAGCCCAGTGTCTTCCTTCACTCTCAAAAAAACTTGTTTGAGTGATATTGTTTTGGATCATCT
Organism: Octomys mimax; assembly: GCA_002564305.1. Classification (NCBI taxonomy): domain Eukaryota; kingdom Metazoa; phylum Chordata; class Mammalia; order Rodentia; family Octodontidae; genus Octomys; species Octomys mimax. The sequence goes on along the minus strand of NDGM011253272.1, from coordinate 15,210 downwards.
AAAGGCCACGTGCTAAAGGACTGTCTCTCAGTTGGTGGCACTACTGGAGGAAGTGGACTCTGCAGGAGATGGAGACCTAGCTGCAGGAAGTAGGCACTGCGGATGTGCCTTTGAAGAGTATATTTTGTCCCAGGCCTCTAGCTCTTTCCCTCTCTTTTCTCTCCTATCCGTCAAGAAGTGAACCTCTTTGCTCATTCAAATTCTCCTTGCCAGAATGTTCTGCCCAGAAGCAATGGAGCCAAGTAGCCACCAATGCAAACTTCTGAACCATGAGCTCAAAGAAATCTTCCCTCTTTAACCTGAGTTTACTGGGTTTTTGGCAGAACAACAGAAAGATAATTTTTATGGTCATCCTATGTAGGCACAGAAATCCTGCTAATGTCAGCATTACTATCTTTGCAGATAAAGGAAGTAGCCATGGGTGATACAATGTTTTATATCTCCCATACATTTCAATGTTTGGGATGAGTACTAAAACATTCACAAGCATACCCGTTTGTTCTTGTCTGTGGAAAGCGCTGAAGACCCACTGTGCTGAAGAGCCTGCAACTGACGTTTGACTGTGAGATTCTGAATTTCTTGTAGTGGATAAGCTTTGGCAAGGTTTGACTGTTCTTCATAAAAGGTAGACCAGACGGTCCCAGCCTCATTCTGAAATGGCAAAAAATAAAATTGAAATTGGAATGCCATGACATGGCTTTAACAGAGGAGAAGACAGAGTACAAAGAACATCTGGTGAAACATCTACTATTTCCAGAATGGTTTAGCCCCCCACTTTGATAAAGGTCATGGTTTAGGTTAAAAGTGACCAGGCCACATTTGGCTACTCTCTCTTTCTGGCCCAATGCCTAGTTTTCCCAAGGGTCCTGTCCCCAGAACTGGATGTGAATTCTCACAGATAATCCACACTGTGAGACCCTGGAATTTATGGCCTTTGTGCTGTGACGTAGGTGAATTGGCCAAAGATTGAAGGAAGAATGCTCTAAAAGAGGAATCCAGTAGAGCTCAGAATGGACATGATGGGAATACAGTCCTCATGACCATGAGAACCACGAGAAATGAGAAGCAGCTCACTGTGAGCCCCTATATGCCATCATTTAGTACAACTCTTCAGAGCATAAACTGTGATCTCAAAAGTCTTCCCAAGATATAGCCATTTAGCATTCATGGTGATTTTTTACCAGGAAAAGAAATCAACACACAAATAATGACACAATGTATCTCCCCATCATGAATACTAGTAGGAAAGTAAATGTTTCCAAACTTTCCGAGTGAAGTCTTCTTCTGTCAATGTACATATTTATTTCCATGTGTCAGAGCCTAAAATGAACAAGTGCTTTGTACACCACATTGCTCCAAGGCCATACAAAAGAGATAGTGTATGACACAATAAATGTGATTTCATTCCTGGAGTCAGACATCGCTGACTAGCTTATAACCATGGGCAAATTAGCTTCTCTGACCCACAGTTACTTATCTGCAACAGGTGAAGAAGAATAAGACTTACATAAAAGGGTTGTTGTAGGGATTAGAAGAATTACAAACAATAAAATGCTAACCAGAGTGCCTGACACATCCTAAGATTCAATAAATGTTATTTGTTGCTTATACAGAAAAGGCCCTTGTTCTTAAGTCGCTTAAAATTGTATCAGATGGATAAGATATGAATCATGAATGTTTCACTAATGAGAAATGAGTACATAGTACTCTATAAACTGTGAATGGGCTGATCAGTTTCAGTTATAAAAAAGGAGAAGCACATACAGATGATCATATTTGGCCAAGTCTTCCAAGAAGAGGAACTTAAAGTAGGTAAGACGTGGAGGACATGGAATACTTTGCAAAATAATTTATCCCATTTGAGCTTTTTAACAACTTCATGAGAAAGGAGATCACTGTTTCTCCAGTGTATACATGAAGAAAAGGGGCCTAGAAAAAGAGTGGAGCTGGTAATTATCCACCAGCATTCAATCTTGGACCTGCAGCTGACAGAAACTAAGATGGCTCCCATGATCCCTACCTCCTGGTGGTCATGCCCTCATACAGACCCTCCTGAGTAAGAATAGACCTGTGACTTGACTAACAAAACTTGTACAGCAAGGGTTATGGGGTGCACATATTCACATCACAAATGATTGCAATTTTTATCATGCCAGAAGACTGTCTCCCTTGCTGACTTTAATGCAACAAGATGTCATGGTACATATATTCTATGGAAAAGCAAAATGGCCTGGAATTGAGGATGGCTTCTGATAGTATCCTGTAGTTAAAGCAAAGACCTCAGTTCAGCAGCACACATAGATCCTAAAATAACACTAGCCATGTTAGCTTGGAGTGGATCCATCCCTAATCAAGCATCAGACACGATCATAGTGCTAGCTGCCACCTTGAGTGCAACCCTAAGAGACTTCCAGGACGCAGCTGAGCTGTGCCTGGGCTCCTGACCTGCAGCCGCGGTGGGATAATAATATATGCTATTTTAAGCCACTAACCCTGCAGTAACTTTTCATGCAACAGGTAACTAACAGAGCTCTCAAAGCCACCATTCCAGGTATGATTGCACTTTTCAGGCCAAGGAATTTTTCTTTCATCCCTTGAGCATTAGGTAGTCACGGAGAGGTTCTGAATAAGCATGCGACACAATGAAAATGGCTTGCACAAGTAAAAGTAATGGACCAGAAAAGATACGGAGAAAATAATGGTAGCGAAAAAAGAGAATAATTTCTCTCTTTATTAAGCACTCACAATGTCTCAGGAGCTGCTTTTCAGTTCATGTTCACATACAGTGCTTTGGGGAGAGCCATCATCTCTATTCCAGAAACAAAGAGAATGAAGTACCGAGCAAAGTAACTTTTCCTGGGTCACGCAGCTAGTAACTGGAAGAACCAAAACATCAAGCCAGTTGTGCTTACCTCCAGAGCTCCTGCTCAGAGCCATTGACACTGAGCCTTCAGACTGTAGCTGACACATTCTGGCCTTCTCTCTAATGTGTGTGAATGAACTACTGAAAGAGGACTATGGTCTACAAAACAAGCTGAACTGTGCAACCCACCACTCACTTATCAATTCCTCCCCCCCTTTCTTTATCCAGTCCAGGACAATTTATTGTCAAGTAACATTTGCGGTAAAAGTTTGAAGCCAAATTACATTAAAAAATTTATTCTTGATTTATTTTGGAAACAGCACAATCCCTCAAATGCCTCAGTCTCAGATCATTTTTTATTATACTGCTTGTGGGAACTTTAAGACTATATGAATTGATTTCATCACTACCACTATACAAGGGTTATACTTTATATCACCAAAAATTATGTTGCCTTGCATTTTGGCTCCTAAGGACATACTGTTCCTTCCCAAGCTATTCTCTGTAGTATTATTTATGATGTATTTCATATCCTTATGCTAAGATTCCTGAGCCTAAATAAAGCAAACAGCTCATCTGTTATGCAAAGAATCACAGTCAGCTCATGCATACTAATCAGATGGTCTAGGTAGTTGTCCATAGCTATATGTAGTTTACAGACTTGAATGATGGATGAAATGAAACAATACAGAACAGTGTACACAGTTCCAGGGCTTGAAGGGAACTACTACAGGTAAAAGTGGTGCCAGTCCACAGCACCTCTGTGCAAACGCAAGAGAGACCAACTAAAACTATAAAGTGTTGTGTAGCCTTATTGCTGGGGGAGGAAGTTATTAGGGGATAGGACATGCATTGTTCAGGATGACCACAAAAAATTAAAATACTCTCTGGCTGTCATCTATCTCTGTAATGGATGCCACATTCCCATTCTGTGAAAGATCCCTGCAACTTCAATGACTGAAAGTGTATAATGTAAAATTGTTTTATAAATATTCAAAAATGTATCCTACTCTACTGTAGCCCTCGCTATATGCATAAATTAAATACAATGCTTTCATTATGATTTTTTATGTATTTGGTACAAGGTCTCACTACACAGCTTGGGCTCATAGTGATCCTGTTTTCAGCCTCCCCAGAGCTGTGATTACAGGCATGCACACTCCACCCCCCAGCCACCCAGACTAAGTGGCTGGCTCAGCACACCCAAGGGCAGGGCCAGTGCCACATGTGATGCTGAGGATCAAATCCCTCATTATGCGTTTAAATGTTTTCACATTAGCTTTTGGATTTAATCCATAGATCTGGTGGTATCTACCAAAATTATGACAGTTTTATCTAAACAGTTGCTACGCTTTTGTGACAAGTTAAGTCCTTTTTCTTTTTCTATAGCTCACTATCCCTTGAAATTATCTGTACTCCCAGAAACCTCTAAATTCCTTCTTCCCCTGCATGCATGAGAGTTCACTGAAGAAAAAAAAGATGAAAAGATATGTCGAATGTTTGCATCCATCCAGTACCTTGGAGCTCAAAAATCGAATAGGAAAACCTCTACTCATATTCTGCCCAGTTTCCAGGTATGGCTCTTATGGCCATATCAGGTTCAAAGATGAAACTACCTTGGTTAGTTTTTCAGTATGCCCACATGCTGAGCTACTTTGATGCTTATTCTATGCAACAGAGTAGGTAATGTAAGTGATATGAGGCTGAATTCCACCACTCCATTTTACAATTCAAAAAGTATTGTTCTATATTTTAGGTAGGATGTTTAATATATTAAATTTTTAAACATTAAAACCTTTTCATTTTTGCTGAATTTTATGCTCTAAGAAAATGGTGGTGCTCATCCCCAACTTCCAATATACTTGCATGATGATGCTTTTCCTCCTCCCCTCCTATCCGTGGTATAGATACTCTGTTTTACCAAGTGTGGGTTGACCTACAAGAGACCCAGCTCACATCAGCATTCTCTCTTTTTTCTCCATAATTTTATTGAGAGATAAATAGCAATGAGACAGTTTCAAATCAAATTGGTAGGTCAGTCTCAATAATTAACACATTGCATACTCTCTTCCTAGTGGTTATTTGCTGTACACGATGTAGACATGATATCCTATTTACAAACACTATTACAAAAAATCCCTCTATTCATTAAGAGAATGTAACTATACATCTCTCCTAACCATTTTGAATACTCAGATACAAAACGGTCATTCTCTCTTTAGGTAGAAAACTGCAGGTTAGAATTGCCTTGCTGTGAGTTCACTACAACTCCAACCCCAGAAACACAGGAATTGGGCATGCCTCAAGACTTCCAGGCCCAGAAGCAAGTCACTGAATAAGTCCTAAAAACTACCCAAGATGTAAGTGTGGCCTCCTATTTCTAAGAACTTATGCAGAAATATACTTCAGAAGTGCTCTTGGAGAAACTTCTAGACTTTGGAAGGGCAGTCCTCAACACTTCAGCTGCATGGACAATAGTTTGGACCGCGTGTAGTAGTTACTATTAAATCTTGGAAGGGTAAACCAGGATACTTCTGCTAGCAGTGGACACATTTTGCTCTCTCCAGGGATAAAAAGAGGCCCAGCGACCTCTTAGGTTGTTATTAAAAATCACACGTGCCCTTTCTGAAATCGCTTTGCAAAGTTCACAATTTTCCCCTGTATGTAACATTGGGTTTGTCTTCGTGCAAGTTAAGGTCATGATCTTTGGTATCTTTTCTTTTTGCTCAAACTCTAACTCATATTTGTTCCATTTTATCTTCCCGGATAGGTTTATGGTTTTGATTTCCTGCTGTTTACTAATGTTCTCATTAACATCATGAATTTGCTAATTTTGTACCCTTCAGGAAGATTTACAAAAGATTCTATTTCAAAAACAACAAACACAATTTTTAAAAAAGTCAGTGCATGTAAAAGCAATATCATGTTACTGAGAAGTTAATTATAGGTTGACTGTGAATATTAAGTTTGTATTTGCTACAAAGGAAGAGAACAATTTATTGTGCAGAAAAAAATAATTCTTACTGATTTCTAAACTTAAATTGTTTTCTGGTATTCAAACAAAGTTTTCACATGTTAATTAAAATTAGTAAACCAACCTAGTTATTCAGAAGCATAGCTACAAATAGAAAAATCATCTTTCCAATAAAATATGCCTAACTGCCTAAATAGTGGTAATATTTTCAACTTGACATGTTTAAGTGAGATTGATTTTTTTTTTTTTTGTCTTTTTAGGGAAAGGTCTACTGGGTGTTTAGAGTCTAACTACTAGATCAGACTCATAGTTATCTGCCTGTTTACAGCCTCCCAAAAGCTGGGATTACAGATACACACCACCACACCCAGTGTCAATTGCTGTCTCAGTGTGCCCCGGGATCGGGGTTGGCACCACAGGCCCAGGGATTGAATCCCCGGCACCTGCACCTCCTTGCAAGCACTTTAATCCACTGAGCTATTTTGCTGGCCCAAGATTGATCTTGATACAGTATAAATCTATATTCTACCTCAATACAGTTACTCATGGAACTAGCTGGATTCTTCTCCAGTCTTTCCTCTCAGAATTACATCTGATTTTTATTACCAGTTTTCATACAAATCTACTGGGGAATGAACTTTTTGTTTCTTTACCAATGATTCCTAATCTTGAAAGTCTTATAAGAAGATAAGCAAGGAGGGCTGAGGAGATTGCTCAATGGTCTAAGCGCCTGCTTGGCAAGCACAGTGACCTGGGTTTGATCCGCCATACTGCCCAGAAACCCTGGGCACGCTACGCCGGCCCCAAGACTGGGCATTGTGGCACACTCCTGTAATCCCAGTGCTGAGACAAAAAGATCACTACAAGTCTGAGCTGTATAGCGAGACACTGTACTAAATACATAAATAACTAAAATATTTTAAAGAAAGAAGATAAGCAAAGAATAGTTAATGACACACATCACAATGTCAAAGAAAGGTACAGGTGCTTTGGAAAAATGTTTTGAAATAAACATTTTTCATTATCCCTATCCGTTGTTGTCTGTCACACTCTAGGTAGGCAATATATTTTTCTTGAGTCTTTTTTTTAAAGAATACAACATAGTAAAATAAAACATAAGAAATGACAACATTTCAATAAACAAAGTAATAGGAATTCAACAATAGTTGCTGTATTGCATGATGTTATCTTGAAATTAGTTATTTAGTTTTACCAGATATAAACAGTATTTAGGACATTGTACTATTTAAGTCTGATGCCCTCTATTATTTTAACTCAATCTCTGGATTGCCATTCTACATCAGACCTATAGGATGACAAAGCCAATATCCTGACTTCTGAAAGTTACACCTAAGGACAATATAGAACTGTGAAGTTGTCTTCAACAATGCCATGCTGATAGAGTATGTTCATACAATTACACATTCCAATATTTTCCTCCTCTATCAGTTATCTGTGGCTACAATAATAGTATATAAAAAACAGTTAAATCCCTCAACAGCACAAGTGTTTATTGTTTTTAGACCTACCATCACTTGGGGCTGGCAGGCAGCACTGCTGATTGTGGCTAAAAATGCTTACAAGTCTGGGAGTTGGCTTCTGCTTGGGAAACTACTCACTGTGTTCCTCATTTTTAATTGGCCAGTCTAGGCATGTTCTCCTGGCAAAGGCAAAGGTGCAAAGGACAAACCCCATCATTCAAGTGCATTCCAGGCCTCTGATTGCAACATTTCTGATAACTCAATGCAAGACACATGATAAAGGACGCAGTGACATAACCTGCACTGGGATGGCACTCAAAGTGGCGTGACCTTAGACATTCTTATCGAAAAGAATAAAGAATTGAGTCAAACTACCTGATTCTTGACAAAGGTGCCAAAGACATACTTTGGATAAAAGACAGCATCTTTAACAAATGATGTTCAGAACACTGGATAGCCTTATGTATAAGACTGAAACTAGATCCTAATCTCTCATTCTGTACAAAAATCAACTCAAATGGATCAAAGACTTTAATATGATTCTGGAAGCTTTGAAACTATGAATGAAAACATGGGAAATACTTCAAGATACTGGCAGGGGCAATAATTTTCTAAATGGGATGCTAACAATTCAGGAAATAAAAACAAGAATAGACAAATGGAACTGCATCAATAAAGAGCTCCTGCACCTCAAAGGAAGCAAGCCGCAGAATGAAGAGACAGCTCAGAATTGGAGAAAGTCTTTGCCAGCTCTGCACTGACAGAGGATTAGTATGCAGCATACATAAGGAACTCAAAATGTTAACAATAAAAGAACAAATAATCTAAAAAATAAATAAGAAAATTATATGAACAGACACTTCTCAAAGGAAAAAGTATAAATGGTCAATCATATATGAAAAAATACCTAATATTGGTAATCTTTGGGGAAATGCAAATCAAACTTTGTTGAGAGTCCATCCCACTTCGATCAGAATAGCTATTATCAAAGAATAGTAACAACAACAAATTCTGGTAAAGATGTAGAGGAAAAAGGACCCTTATGCACTGTTGGGGACAATGTAAATTAATACAGCCACTGTGAAAGACACTAAAGACATTCCTTAAAAGAAAAGTAAAAATAGATCTAACATATGATCCAGTTGTAACACTCCTGGGGATGCACCTGAAGAAAATGCAGTCAGTATGCAAAATAGATATCTGTGGACCCATCATTATTGTATATCCATTCCCAAAAACCAAGATATGGAATCAGTGTAGGTGTATACTCAACGAATGAATCGATTTTCCAAATATGGCCTATATAGACAATGGAGTATTGCTTAGCAATAAAGAAGAATGGAATCAGGCCATTTTCAGGAAAATAGATGGAACAGAAGATCATCATGTTTAGTGAAATTAGCCAGACACAGTAAGACAAGATAATTCCAGTTCTACAAGCCATATTGGTTTTACCACCTGTGGTATAAATGCCACTTTGTCCTATTTCCTCTAAATTTAACTTTATTAAGCTTTCAACAATATTGCATTTCTATTTTAAAGATTTGGCCAATATAACAGTAAATGTTTGTTTCACCAAGCTATTGTTTTCCTCTTTGAGTTAGGTATTGTGTAACTCCCAACACTTGTATACCCCTTTAAATCATTCCGATTGCTCTTTTTGGTAGGACAGTATTAATTTCTAAAATTGTTCCTTTAAGTATGATTAACACTGCTACATTTTTAAAGGAATGGAATAATTTTTTTCTCTCTTCTTTCCAGAACCTTCCAGTTTATAATGCTTATGATACTGACAGAAAGTTACTCAGTTAAAATTATCATAGGGCATTATTGAATAGCTTCTAGGTCTTTGCTTGAGTCCTAAATTATTTGTGATGACTCATCAGCTCCCAGGAATAGCCAACACAAATACAACCTGCATTGTCTATTACATATTATATAATATATATAATATACTATATATATATAGTGTATATATATATATATATATATATATATATAATTTTGCTATATATCACACTGTTGAATGGTAATATTATACTTTGATTGTAGTTAGGATAATTTTTCCAAACATGTATTAATGATTAGCTCAAAACCTTTGTGACATAAATATGCATATGGCTAGAGAACATTTTCAGAATTTGTAAACTTCTTTGAGGGGATAAATATGTCTCAAAAGTAATACTAAAAATACCAGGTAATTTCTAATATAAAAATATTAATGGTAATTCAAACATTTTATTTGTTTTTGGTTGGGTGTTGGTTATTGATGAGTTCAGGATGTACTAAGCACTATGGCAGGGGATATAAGAGGTAATAATAAGAGGTACCAAGATGAGAGGATTTTGGAGATAGGATATACTGTTCAGGTAGTGAATGCATATTTAGTCTAGCATGTGTAAGTGGAAGGAAGTGTGGACTCAGGGGTGAGACACCTGAGTTCTAATCCTAGTTCTGAATATTGCTAGCTGACGGTATTGAGCCAGTTTCTTAATTTCCCTCAGTCCGATTTCTCTCATCTGTAAACTGAAGATTATGCCCATAATGCTAGTAATCCAGCATATGTTATTGATCTGGGCATCACAGAGTGTGTTCTTTTCTCTGTCCAAGAAGTTAATTTAAGGGGCTTGTGGGTCAGCTCAGTTGCTTAAGCACCTGCTGGGGCAGACCCAGTAAGGCACAGGGGACCGTGGTTCTATCCCCAGCTCCCCATGCTTTACCAGACCCGCCCTTAAGACAACCTCAGCCAGCCAAAAAAAAAAAATCCTTCTCAAGATGTTAGAGTTTATCCCAAAGAAGATTAAGTAGATCATCAGATAGTTTCATTAAAACAAATCCACATTGTTTCTAATTTAGTGAGTCAGTACATGACTTATAAAGAACACATCCTGGTCTATAGTAAAACATGGAGTAAAGTAAATCATATGCAAATTTATGGGAACAAATTTTCCCCTTTATGCAGGAAAGCTTTGCTGTCATAATGCACAGACAAAAGCTGGTGTTCCTTAATTCTTGACCCTAAGTTCTCTGCTGCCTGCAGGCAAAGACACTGTCAGAGAAAAGAACATTATAGCTGTCTGCAGGAACTACATTGCCTGCTCTCAAGTTCACATTTTCCCAGCACCTGTTCTGTGAATCTCAGAAGAGCTTCAGAAGTAGGAGGCTCTTGCTTCCTCCACCTCCAATTTCTTAATGGACTTAACTGAAAAATTCTTTACTTCCTGAAAAACAACAACCAACTTAAGAAAGCAGCAAGACTATGCATGTTTCAGAAAGCAAAGCCCCTGAATAATAATCCTGACATTGTCAGTGTTGACATAGAGAAAGCTAAGTGCCAAACATGATGTCATATGTCACACACTCACACACACACACACACACACACACACACACACACAATCATACATTGTCTAACCTTAACAATACTGTATGGCATATACTGTATTACTAGCATTACAGTTATAATTTTCATTTTACAGATGAGAGAAATGGGGCTGAAGGAAGCTAAGAAACTGACTTGAGACCCTCAGCTAGTGATATTCAGAACTAGGATTAGAACCCAGGTGTCTTGTCCCAGAGTCCACACTTCTTTCCACTTACACGTGGCCAGGCTAAACATATACTCACTACCTGAAGAGTGTAGCATATCTCCCAAATCCTCTCATCTTGGTACCTCTTATAACCCCTGCCATACTGCCTAGTACATCTTGAACTCATGATCCTCTTCACTCAGCTTCCTGAGTGCTAGGACTACAAAAATGCACTACAGAACCCAGCTAGAGAGATCACAATACTTGCAATCAGAGACTAGGAAGAAGAGCTCCTCTCCTCCTGACCCACTGTCTTCTCCTCCAGGCAAACCCACACATGTTCTTTAGTACATCAGTGCACCTAAGTTTATCAATGCACCCTTCAGCACTACTTGAGGAAGGACATGCCTGGCCTCTTGCTTGCTTCTGACCTTTCAAGGTTCTTATTGTTCCCTTAAATTATCCATACTTTCCTTGTGTTTAGACATACCTAGGGATTTATACTTTTTTTTCTGGTCCTTGCGCTAATCTATCTGTGTGATTCAAAAATAATAGCACTTTAATGATTAGAGGTGGCTTCATAGACTGTACTACATGTCATTCACATATAGGCTTGTAACAGAACAGTGGTTACACATCTCTTTAAATGTCTAATTCTCTCACACTGATAACAAGAACGTCATACTATTCTTCCATACCCATAAGCATCAAGAACTATTCTGGTGATTTTTCATATTAATCCAGCCTTCATAATAACCTTATAAGGTAGAAATAAATATTCTTTTCTTTTTCACACATGAATAAGCTAAGGCCCAGAGAGGCTAATTAACTAGTTCAAACTCACCTAGCTAAAAAGTGGTGGAGCTAGGATTTGGGTGCAAATACTCTGGCTTCAGAGCTTTTGGGCATGATGCTAGTTATACCTTCACCATGAAGTCATTCCCCTTTCAGCTGCGAATGAAGGCAAGCACACTACACTGCAGTTAGCCCCCAATAGAAATCAAATGAAAACCGAGGGAAAGCTACAATGAAGAGATGATGAGAGGTAAGACCAAAATGTGAGACCAGGGAAGACATCCCCTGTGACAAAATGGGTATCAAAATCTACATTTCTTAAGCTTTAGAAAGAATATATTCTGGGGGAATTCAGATGAGGCAGCAGCTCTCAGATTTGATGGGTTCAGTGAATGCCAGTAATATGCAATACACTAATCATTTGAAAAAGCATAAGACTCCAAACTGGATTTTTGAAGAAATGAACTCACATGACACAAAAATATTTTCTTAAATAATTGCTCAATTTTACAGCACTTGGAAGTACAGATATACTGCTTTGGGATCTGATCTGTGAGAAAAAAAATTCTTAAATCCTTGCATTTGTCAAATAAAACATCTTGTTTTCCCAGAGCATTCTGAGATTTTTTGAGAATTGTTTTAATTATAGTTTTTCTTGGAGAACTCTGGTGTGACCTTTGGAAGTCCCTCAGAGCTTACAACAATGAGAGAAGGAATTCCGAAGTCCACTCTCACCCAACGCATGGTTAACTTAATTACTAGCTGGTTCTCTCAGTAAGATGCCAGTTGCACTTTTCAGCTAATAGTCATTTGTGGAAACTTTAGATATTCTTATAGGCTATGGGAGATTATTAACTCAATAACTTATGGCATTTCTAGGAAATGTTTTGATAATTATGATATTATAAATTAAAAAAATTATAATGCATATTCACTTGTTTCTAGAAGTTAGGCTAAAAACAGTGAATTATTTTCTAAAAATTTCTTAACAAATCCCAAGTTCAATCAAGTTTAGTCATTTGGGACTCTAGAATCAGACATACAGAGTTAAACATGCAACTTCACAGCTTCGATATTTCCTTCATTTCCCCTTTCACTTTTATGGACAGTAAATCAAATATTTAAAGAGCAACAAATAACCACTATGTATCCGGAGAACTTACCATCTTTTGAACATTTTCCTCAGTAATATTGGTGTTATAATCCCAAGAAGCAAGTGAGCTTTGATAAGATAGGTCTTCAGCTTTCTGATTAAAGTTGTCCAAAAATGTCTTGGCCTGTTCCTCTATGGTAAACTGAGCAGCAGTTACAGCAACAAGGCTGAGAAGGAACCAGAAGGAGCCTGACATCTTCCCCGTGCACCAAGATCTCATCCACTGAACAACTTTCCCCAGAGTAAAATCTCCTCCTGAGTTTTTCTCTCTCATCAGCCTTTGAACTTGGGTTGGGCACTGAGGAGAGAAGAAAAAAAAATAGACAAGAGGAAAACAGTAAACAATCTGTTGAACCACTATAAAGTTAATACTGAAGAGGAAAGATATGTAAACAGATTTTAAAATGATTTTTTAAGTAAACCAAATAAAGACATGTTATTCATTAATCCTAAAAAACCTCAGTTCCCCCTAGTACTTTACAGCCAAATCAAACTTGTGCATTTGGTTAATATGTTCCTAAAAAGCTGTTAAAGGTACACTGAGGGTGTTATGATTTTACAGTAATGAGAGAGAGCTGGAATTAAACATGAGAGATAGTTGGTGTTCATCTATTTTTGGACAATTCCATTCATGGTTATCTCTCCTTTATTTTTATTTCAAGCTCATCCTTACAGAAACTAAGTAATGTACTTGGGTAATGCTTTCCCTTTCAAATAAATGATTTTTGCCTCTGTCTTTGTTGAATTCAATTTTTCTGACCAGTTTTAATTACCATGGGTATTTTTTAAAGTGGTAAAACTATTCTCCACTACACAGGTTATCTCTCCTGACATGGATTTGGAACACTCAACAGGTTCATTTTCTGTTTCTCAGATGATCACCTTAAACACTGTTACTATGGCTGACTTAACTCTGTGCCGCCTTTGCTTTCACTTACCTGTTCAAAATTCAGTCGAGGTCACAAAGTAAGAAGTCTCCACCACGTGTATGAAATCCAAAGCGTGTCGACGTCAAGTTCTGTTCATCCATAGCCAAAGGATCATAGCAACACAGAATGCAAAGAGACCTCAGTAGTCATTCTGTTGAATCTCAGCAGCTGACTCAGTCCTTATTCCCAGGGTGTAGACATGTCACAGATAAAAGAAAGGAGCCACTTTAAATAGCAAGGCTCATAAGCCTGCTTGATTGTGATTATGAAACCTTCACACAGAGAAAACATTTCTTCACCCAGAAAAACAAGTCTTCCAGGTTCAGATGAAATGACAATAACCAAGCCTTAAAAAAATTTCCACTACTTAACTTTACTCCAAAGTTCTAGATATTATTTTATAATGGGGAAAAATTGTTTAAAGTAGTTTGTGTTCTGATATTTTATTTAAGCATCACAACAAAACCATAAGCAAAATTTATTGTCATTTTATGTGTTATGACGCTGAATTTAAATAAATTGCCAAACCTCAGTTGTCTAGTAAGTGGTGGGACCAGATCATGGTTCCATGCAGTCTGACTCCAGATTATAGACCTGTAACTAAGTTGTAGTCCACAGTTGAGAAGCAATAATGGAGCGATAGGTAAAGAACAACAGAAGGGCTTGTACCTGTGATGAAGATGATGGATAAATTCTCCTACATCAAATGTGAATCAAATATACTCTCTGAGGAAATAAAGCAGTTGCTGGATTTTAAATATAATAATAAAGAATGTTTAGAGAAAGTGAGCTGGGGGCAATCTAGCCCAAGAAGTGTCAGTAAGGCTCCCCCACATTCAAGGAAGCAGAAAGTCACTCCTTTCTCACCTGCATTAGAAAACCAACAGACAACAAAATAGGAAGCAGCATGAGTCTCTGAATGAAGAATTGCAATGTTACTTGAGTAAAAGCAGAAGCACACCTCTGGTCCTATAACTTCCTAAATGAAACATTTGGGTTTAGGAGTGAGAAGAACGATAGACCAGTCCAAATTTAATTCACGAAGGCAGAAAATTAGATTAATACTATCAAATTGAAATGGAGAAAACAAAATCTAAAATCCAAGATAAAAATAGCTGAACAATTCAAGTTGGATTGTTCTCTCAATTGTGGACAAGTTATGCTTAAGAAATGATATTATAGGATTCAACTGGATAACAAAATGTTTTCTGAAAAGATGATTAGGCAAATAGGAATGTGCCATCAATAAAAGCTATAGAAAATCTTAGTACATATTCCTGTTTTCAAAATAAGGTGACTAGAGATAAACCTTATATTCTCTTCTCCAGTAATGATAACAGCATAAATGAAAATATTCTGTTAATTTTGCTCTACACATTTCTTGACCTCCTTGAATTCAAACAAATCTATTTACAACTAAAAATACATGGCTGACACTGACAAAGGATCTACAATCTGAGGTACAGGATCTCAGGATAAATCCTG
>NDGM011253268.1:0-11929 GCA_002564305.1 Octomys mimax | reverse complement strand
TGGAGACAGGGTCTCACGATGCAGCTGAGCCTGCCCTTGAGCTCACTTTGTAGGCCAGGCTGGTCTCAAATATGCAACAAGCCTCCTGCCTCAGCCTCCTGGGTGCTGGGATTATAGGCTTGCACCACCATGCCAGGTCCAAGTTTAGTATTTCTTCATTCAAATGCTTTTGATTCTACAAATTTAATTAGTACGCTATTTTTGCCTCTGGTTCCATTTTATTTGCCCATTTTATTTTTCAGACAGGTTCTCACTAAGTCACTAAGTTGTCCAGGCAGAGCTTGAACCTGCAAGAGCTCTCTCTGTCTGTCTGTCTCTCTCTGTCTCTGTCTCTGTCTCTGTGTCTATGTCTCTCTCTCTCTCTCTCTCTCTCTCTCTCTCTCTCTCTGGGAATTGAACTCAGGACCTTGCATCACTAGGGAAGTGCTGTATCACTGAGCTACATCCCTGATGCAAGGTCCCTTTCTCACTCTCCCCCAGAACTGGGGTTTCAGAGTGCGACAATTTTTTACAGCCATGACAAATTTTCTTTGAACGAAGGATAAACAACTCATCTTGAAATATGGAAATGCCATGTAGTCTGTCCAATTTACCTCAATTTTACTCTCAACATAACCCGCTCTGAGATCTCATGTTATCCTTCATAACAATTTCTGTATCTTTAGCTCAACTGGTATATGCCAAGTTAGAGAATCATGGGCCTAGTAGTTATTCTTTCTAAATGTGGATACAAAATGATTTATACTTTATATTTTTAGGATATGCACTATTCATGCACAAGCCTGTAATCCCAGCACTCTCTGAGGCTGGCACAGGAAGGCTGCAGCTTGGAATGCAGCTTGGGCAAGTTCACAACTTGGGCAGACTGTGCCTCAAAGTAAGAAATAGATATATGGACAGGTGACACAGGCCAGTGTAACTGTCTTGCAGTTATTTCATATTGCATAAATAACACATCTGAAACAGCTTGGCATATAGCAGTGAAATTCTGCATTAATGCAGGAGAATTACAGAAGCCAAGAGGAGGGAGGGCAGTAGCCAAGCACAAGAGCCTGCCTCTATCCCTCCCTCTGTGTGACAAAGCAAGCTCTGGGAATTGCCAGCCTTGATTTCCTATCTAAAAGTGGGGTGGCCACAACAGCAGATGGACCTGATAAGGCAGCGCTAGGCCAGGGCGCTCTGCAGGAGGACTGCCCTGTGTTCATCCGCAGGGAATGCTGGCCTTCGCATGGATGTCATCCCCAGTGCTGTGTTGACATGCGTTCTTCTATTCAGGTACTCAAAACCATGAACCCCACCCCAGGAATGTATGAGGAGTCGCCACAGAGTTTCCAGTGCCCTAAAGGCCAGGGCAGGAAAGCAGCTGGTTGTTGAGCTGGGAGTTGGGAACTGGAATCCAATCCAGAGTTCTACCCTGATGTCCCTGGGCCCTTGAGCTAGGAGAAGAAATATTCCAAGCCTCTGCTTACAAAGGAAATCATGCAGGAAGAAATGCTAAGATCTTTTGACTTACATCTTCAAAGTAAAAGCTATAGAGAATTAAGAAATATATTTGTCTTAGCAATTTTCCAAAATGCTAAACAAAATATTGACTTTTACTACCTGAAATTATCCACAGAGCCTTCCTTGTCTCTTGTTCCAGCATTAGTCTGATATTTCACAAGCTAAAGGCAGCCAAAAGTATCAAATTTCCATGCTGCTACCTACAGTCTCATTGCTAGGGGATGTTAGGGAATTGATATGACGTCACCTAGAGTAGGAGAAGAAAAGATGTGTTCTTCGGGTAGGGTCTCTTCTCATCTCATGCAGATTATATTTAGCACTCCCTCATGAATATTAATTAAACCCAGGACCTGAGGAAGGGGTAGACCACTTAGCAGGGTAGCGATCTATAAAGTTGCTTAGTCATTATCGAAACAAAATAAGACGGGCACAGAGCGCTGCGTTGTTACATACGTGCTGTGGTTTGAGAGTATCTGCCAAAACCCGAGTACTGTTAATTCCCACTGCGGGCATATTAGGAGGGGCTGCGTGGAGGGAAGTGTGCTGTTACGACAGCCCCCCTTGCATTAAGGCCTTGAGGCCTCCTATGAAGGGGCACAGGGCAAGGACCTCTCTTTCACTATCACTTTCTCTGCCCTGGGATGATTAAGCATAACGACCTCATCACATGCCAGCACCAGCCTGTAGGTATAGAAATGATCCCTCAAAACTCTTCTGTTTGTGCAAATCACCTCATCTTAGGCACTCAAATTTGGCAGCAGAAGCAGACTTGGATGAAACCAAATCTTTGTGTTCCCACACAATTCATGTGCTGCAATCTCACCCCCATTGGGAGGTGTCTTAGTTACTTTTCTAGTTGCTGAGACAAAAAATACCTGACACCCAAAGTTTGGGGAGGAAAGGTTTACTTAGCCTGCAGTGTGCAGAGGTGTCAGTCCCTCACTGGCTGGCTCCAAGGCAGGGAGGCATAGCAGACAGGGATCGCAGAGCACAAGCAGGTCATGGCTGGCAGAGGTAGAAAAGCAACCGGGGGCAACCACGGCTCTTTCTACCCTTCTGTCTTGGTGGTCTAGGCTACTCAGGGTGGTCCAGGCTACTCAGGGTGTGCAGCACTCACACCCATAATCCTGGTGTCCTTGAGCCAGCCTAGTGCTGCATTATGAATCAGCCCCAGCCTCCACACTCTAGATTCAGTCACCCATAAAAAAGCCCCACGTATGACTGCATGAAGCTTTGGGGGACATCTAAGCACAAGCCAAAGAAGCAGGGCATCAGGTCACAAAGGTGGGACCCCCATCCACGTGATTACTGCCCTCAGGAAGAGGCTAGAGAGCCCGTTCCCTCTCTTGTCATCACATTAGAAACCAGGAAGATTTGACAGTCCTCAACAAGAGGGCCCTTACCGAAACCTACCCATGGTGGCCTTCTGATCTTTGACTTTCCAGCCTGCAGAACTGTGAAAAATAAACCTCTGAAGACCATTAGCCTCTCGGGCTGTTGTTTTCTGTTACAGCCCTCCACATGGACTAATACAAGAATCATGGAGGAGTTTCTCCGTGAAATCCAGTACAAGAAGCCCTTCAGCTCCAGGCAGGAACAAAGGGATTGTGCTTGTGGCATGACAAATGTCACTCCTTCTGTCTCCACAGGCCAGGTTAGTGACCTCCTAGGCCACAGAGAGGTGGTTTACACTGGGGCTTCTCTCTGCTTACACGTGGCATGTGAGCTTACAAAGCGAGGCTGGGGTACAACTCAAAGGTGCGCAGGAGCTCAGCTGTGAGTAGGTCTGGGCTCAGCCCCAGCTCCCGCCCCCAAGCTTGGGGACCTGCTTCAGAAAGTAGGGACAGAGCAGAGCCTCTGATGGGCCTCACATCCTGGATCTCACCACACACAGTGCTCAAGTACTTCCTAAGTAAATATAAAAGTGACCTTTGAACAATATCAGCGATGAGAAAATCAGATCATCAGACCATAATTTCTGCCATCAGTGCCAAAGACCCAAATAGACAAACTGTCTTAGGCATTAGAGAACTGGTGACAAAATCAACATCTAGTCTGTCCTGTAAACAGTTCAAGTCTACCCAGGGTGCAGCATACGGGAGCACAAAGAAAGAGTAAGGGGGAAACTAAGAGGAGGCAATTGCATTATGAAATATGGAAGAGTGGACAGAGTCTCACCATGCATATAAACCAGCTTTGTCTTATTACTGCGTGAGGGGATCAGAAAAACTGTAAGAGTTACATTTGGAAATGTTTTGTTTTGTGTTGCCAAATTAAAGCAAAGACAGTGTGAAAATGAGTTACTATCTCTTAATTGCTGTGTCTCTTCCCCTAACTCTTAGTAAACAAGGAGAGAGAGGAGACATCAGGCAGCACAGTTTGTCAGCAGGGGGATTTTGCAGGCTTTGCTGCCTTGGCAGTGACCCCAAGATCAGAAAGGATCCCAAAGCCTGCACTCACGGAGCCCCAGGCCTGGCCTTCCCTGGGGGAACCAGTTGCGCAGACTCTGGTGTGTGATCACTCTGACTGAGGAGGAGCGGCGGTTCTCAGGCCTCCTGTGACTCCCACACCCTCTCAAGGCCAGGAATGCATTAATGCAGCTAACAGGTCCCTCGAGGCCCTGCAATTTTTTAAGCTAAATGACAATTCCCTGTGCATGAATTTTGGGAAGAATCTAAAGGATGTGACTTACCTGGATCCCTTGG
The DNA here is from genome assembly GCA_002564305.1 of Octomys mimax. Lineage (NCBI taxonomy): Eukaryota > Metazoa > Chordata > Mammalia > Rodentia > Octodontidae > Octomys > Octomys mimax. The sequence goes on along the minus strand of NDGM011253268.1, from coordinate 7,721 downwards.
CTGAGTCTTTTTACTGCCTTTTTGCTGTAACCACCACCTTCATGTGCACAACAGACTGCTATGAACATGCAGGCTTTCTGGTACAGATTGGGGCAAACCAGTGGAGCCCTGGAGTTCGAAATGCAGCTGAAAATGACTAGGTGAGATGTTGAATAAGTGTCCCCCATTGTCTAGGCATCAAATCCTTGTTCTTAAAATGTGACACCAGAGGGAAGTGGGGAGACTTCAAGAAGAGGGCCCTGTAGGAGGTACTAGGTCATGTAGATGTGGCTTCAAAGGAGACTGTGTGAGGCTGGTTTCTTTTACTTCTTTGTTTCCTAGCTGTCAGGAGGTGCACACCTTCCCCTGCCATGTATTTGTAGCAGGATGCACTGTTTCGCTACAGGTCCAAAGGCTGTGGGCTCTTTGCCTGCAGATTGATATCTCCAAAACTTTGAGCCAATACAGCCTTTTTTCTTTTAAAGTTGATTAGCTCCAGTATTTTGTCATAGTCATGAAAATTTGCCAGACATAGTAGACTGAGTTCATGTTAAATGAGGCTTTAGAGATTGTCCTGAGATTTCTAGGTGGGCTCTCTTTAGTTTTCCATCACTGAATTAGATTTTAAGTCTTTTTTTTCTTAAATTACTATTCTTCTTTTTCTCTTCCTATTGTGTAAAATTAATAAATTCAACAGTTGCCCAGGAGGTACCTGTCACTTGCCCTGGACACACTAGCCAGGCCTCCTATGTGCAGGCTCTGCTGTCCCTTGGCCAGCAGTACAGGATAAAAATGCGACCCTCCCAAGGAGTCCCTGTGTAAGAGGAAAGGTAGAGATGGAAATAAACACTTCCAGTCTGCATTAGTCAGCTTTCTGCTTCTGGCATAAACTACATGATGCCCACCACTTGAAGGAGAGGTTTATTGGGGCTCATGGTTTCAGTGGGTTCAGTCTATGGTTTACCAGGTCCAGGGCAGAAATGGCAAGGTAGAAGGGCCCAGTGGGGACAGCTGCTCATGGGATGGTAGACAAGAAGCAGAGAGATAGAGTGGAGAGCTGGGAACAAGGACACACTCTTCCATGTCATGTCCTCAGAGACCTACCTTCTATTGGCAGATTCAGGTAAGAATTCATCAATGGATTAATCCTCTTATGATAATAGTGACTCCACAATCTATTGCATTCCAAACACATAAGGCTTTGGGGAGATGTTCAGATATCAGCTCTAACACAATCCAATGACAGGAAAGATACTATGGACTTGGCACAACTTGAACAATTAGAGGAGGTAGGCAAGAGAAAGTTTGGGAAATATTTTATGGAGATACCACCTGAGGGACATATGGGGCTCTTACAATAAGAAGAACAAGGTTCAGTGCTTTAAATGAACTCCAGGATAAGGTCCATAAATAAAGAGAGAGTTGTGTGTTTAAATTACTTTGGCTTTACATCTTGACTCTTGAAAACATTTCTCTCTTCTCTGCACCCCAGAGATCCTATCAAGAAAAGGAGCTCTGCACACCCTCTCAGGCAGCATAAGAGTTAAACACGATACTATTTAAATCCATGGTAGCCTGCCTAGGGCCAGGTCAATTCTCAATAAACAAGAGCTCAGAGATATTTCTTCAATCAATCATAGCTTGGTGGTATGAGTTTGAAGGGAACAATGAAAGGACAATAATAGCAATAATTTCAGTTTTGCAACAACTACCTTTGTCTGCTTAAATAATTGTCATAAGTAATGAACTGCAGCACTCGAAAACCTGACAAGTTACAAAAAATTCTTCCATGTAAGTGTGAAAATTTTGCTGTTCTGGTAGCTGCAGAGAGACAAATGACGAAGAACAAGAAAAATAAAAAGTATAAAGTAGCTCTTAGTCTAGCGTTTTGAAAGGACAGCTATTATGACCCAATTGATGCCTTTATCAGAGAACCTTCAAGAATGATTTAAGAGAGACAAAGGCAGCAGGAGATGACAATCTTATATCAGCAGGGCCTGGTGGGTCTTGGAACCAGAACCGTACCAAAGGCTCCGCTGCCAACCCAGAGCACTCTGCACCTCCTGCTGGGCTGTGCTTGCTGAAGCAGCCCTGCAGGGGCTCAGGAGCAGGGGCGAGCGGGCTCTCTGCAGATGCAAGGCTCAGATGCCCTAGAACAGGCGTCTTCTAGACCCACTTGGCTGATGCAGAGATGGCTCTAAAGAAGCAAACTGCAGAATGCACAGGACACAGGTGGCACTGCCTTTACCCAAAGGACAACTTCTTGGGTCACGTTAAGCCACTTCTGAGATGACAAAGGACAACTGTCTATCTGAACTCAGGAAACTCAAACTAGAAGACCAAAACATCAGCCTCCACCTCAAAGCCCAGTGTGTTTATTTATAATAACAGTGCTTTCACCCTCTAGTTGCCTGGACCGCAGATCCTTCCTGTCACCCCACTCAGCACATCGGCGCTCATCAGAGACCTTGGACTGGCTCAAGGAGTGTTTTGCTTCTCTCTCCAAGAGCCATTTCCTGAGGGAGGTAACCAAGTCAACAGTTATAACCACTTCACTGGCAGGACGAGCTGTGCTCTAGCAGCAAGGAAGGGTGGGCTAGCCTGGCATGAGCACCCCTGCCAGGGCCTCCTCGCTTGAGCTGCTTGTGCTGCAGGTGGTGCCAATCCTGTCCCTGGGGACCAAGAGAGACAGAGCCGTGACTGCCTTGAGGAGTGCAGGTCCAGGGCCCAGAGGGGAAGACAGCAGGCCCCAAAGCACCCAGCATGTGCTGGTTCTTCCAGCTTCAGGCCAGGTGACAAGTTCAGCCCTCTCCCTGGCTCATGGCCATGCAAACTTCCACTAGAAGAGAAACCGTGGTCCTGTCGTGTATCCAGAAGAGAGGTGAAGTAACTCCCGCATGTTCAACGACAGCGATCAACAGGCGGAGGAAGGACAAGATGACATCCAGGTGGTCGTCAAAGCTTGATGTGATCTGAACCTAACGAGCAACAGCAGAAGGTGGGAAGGCACCAGGGCTCCATGTGCGGGGAGGGGCATGCGCAAGGGCTGCCACCTCTGACCCATCTGGGGAAGCTAGGGTGGGGCCTCTGGGCAGATTAAGAGGTGTGACTTTAGAACGGAGAATGATGAAGAGCAAGACTTGAAGGATCAGAATCTGAGGTCATGCTGCGGAATGTTAAGTTCATTGGTGCTTTTACTGTAAGAAACGGAACAGCCAAGGGAGGGCCAGCTTTTAAGCACCCACTATGAGCATCAAGTGGTCTAAGCTAATTCAGTGCACTGTCATTAACATTATCGTTAAATGCGCGGCTGCCCTGAACCCTGATGGCTCAGTCAAGTGGAGCAGCTATTAGGGCTCCGGCTTCTCCAGCCTCCAATTAGTCCTGGAGTGCCAAAGCCTGCCAGGCGCTCCTTCAGGCTGGCTCCAGCTTGGGTGACTCACTCGAGACAAATTCCCCCACTGGCTGCAGTTCCCGGAATAGATTTAACATTAAATAAATAAGTGTCAAAATTGAATCCAGCAAAAGTCATGAAAGTGTCCCTAAAGTGTACAGCAATTGGTCACTAGCGCAAGGTGGTACTTCTGTGAAGCCATGAGGCTGAGGCAAGCTCTTGTTGGGGGTCCAAAGCCTTGTACTTAAATAGAGTTGCTGTAGATAAAGCCAGAATCCACAGGACAATCTGGAAAGGACAGGCGCCTGCTTATATATGGATTTTGTGAAGATTGCTGATGCTATCTTAGAGAAGTACTGCAGATTGCGAGCGACCAGGCAAGTTGCAGAGTAGAAGACTGAAAAAAGGGAACCCTGAAGCACACAGGATTTGTATTTCAGCTGAAGATAGCAATAAAAAAGAAGTTATGAAGCGCAGCAGGATCAATCACCAACTGCAATGTACAAACACAAGTGTAATAGCCGCTGGAAGGCAAGCAGGATCGATCCAGGGTAACCATATTCGATTAATTTTCATCTTTCATTGTTTCAAATGCCTTTGTGCCTCAGTTTCCTACCCTGTACTATTATTTTTTTAATCTTGGGGCCTATGGCCCAGTATTGGGTTCACAGGATGAGAACATTTTTGAGGGGCTTTGGAGGAAGATTTCCTTCCCTGGTTAAAAGAGGGAACCTTGACTTTCTCTGCTTTAGATCCCAGTGGTGAGATGTGCTGCTCAGGACCACTGTGGCCTCTCGCCCCTGGAGGGAGGCTCAGTCCTCGGGGACAGGCAGGCATCAGGGGCAGTAAGCAGTTAGATGCAGGATGGCATTTTTGATCTGCCTTTCCTTCAAAATCCAGCTTTCCAGCCAGGAAAAAATCTAGTAATCTCTATAGCATCCCACTGTGCAGACATTTGCTACATCTCAGGCTCTCTAATGGGCGCTTTGAGCCCGTCATAAAATATGATTTTCTCAGAAAAGTCCACTAGGAAGTACACCTCGATTTTGAAGATAAAGTAATCAAGGTTCACAGAAGAAAAATCACCCCCGATGTCAAATACATCCACTAACACACTTCTGTCCTGACCAGGGCGTGCTGCCTCATGCTCTGGGTCACAGTGATGGTGAACAGCTTGGGGCACAGAGCTGTGATGCCCTCAGCAGCCCACCCATGGGAAGTGGCGCACGCTCCAGAAGAGGTTGGCCCATGTGCTGCCTGCAAGTAAACTTTCCCAGGGAGGAGAAAAGGAGGGGGCACCTCCTGCCTGTGTGTCTCTTCATGGTATCAAACTCCACCTAGTAGAAGCTTAAAAGCAGCCCCAAGGCAGCTCCTCCTGCACAGTCCAAGAACAGCTGGGGGTGGGGCAGGGTGGTCAGTCCCTCTTCAAGGTGGCCCTCAGCTCCCCTGCATCACTCTGCCTGTTCTTAGGAGACCTCAAGCTCTCAGAGCAGGGAGGTGGCACGTGCTTCCCCGTTTATATCATGGTGCTTTTCATTGTCATTGTTAGTGTGACAATTATACCTTCTGCACCTTTCTCTTCGATGACAGGGCATCATGTTGGGGCTCTGGGAAACTCAGAGATGGAGCAGGAGTGGTGTTCATCCAAAGGACCACACTGGGATTGGAGCAGGGCTCGCTGAAGACTGCTCCGGCTGCAAAATCTCATCCATTGGCTCCTTTGTGCTTTTCCTGCACTTCCCGTCCACTCTCACATTTTCCTTTCTTGCTCTCTGTCCCTCTGCCTTGTTCCCTTCTTTGCTTTCCCTCTTGTACTTTGCAGCTGCATCCGCCACCCCATGGAAGCCTCACTCGCTGCCCAGGCAAGGCCAGTATGACTTTGGGAGCTTCCTAAGCAGCTGAGGTTATGGATGCTGGGATCCTGGGTGCTGGGACTCTGGGTGCTGGGTTTCTGGTGCTGGGACTCTGGGTGCCAGGACTCTGGGTGCTGGGACTCTGGGTGCTGGGTTTCTAGTGCTGGGATTGTGCTTGTGCATCCCCTCATCTGGCTCCCGCTCTGTTCTTCGTGTCTTCCCCTCCCCTCTCCCTCCCACCATTCCTGCTTTGCTGCTTCTGATCTGTTGACCCAGGAAGTGAACATAAAGGTAGAATTGAGTCATCTGATTTCAGGCTGAAGGAAGGCAGGGCACAGGACGGAGACACCCTTGGGTGAAAATGATGCCAGAGCTGTAGTTTCTGGTCTCTGGGCGTGGCATGGGATTGTCCTCCAGAATCTGTCCGTGTTTTCATTATCTTATTCATTACATATCTTTCTCCTTCCCTCCTCTTCTCTTTTCCTTGCCATCCTCTCCCTCTCTTTCTGTCTCTCGCTCTCCCTCTTTTCCTCTCTTCCTCTCCCTGTCACTGTCCCTGTCCCTATCTCTTCCTGTCCCCCTCTCTCCCTCCTTTTACTGTTGACTATGAGACAGGCACTGTGTCTGAACATGACATAATTCCTTTGATTTATTGAGGCTTAAACCATCCTTTGTGATACTTTTTAAATCAGGCCCACCCTTCGAACATGGAGACTGAGGTTAGTGATGAGAAGTGACTCACACTCCTGCAGCTCAGCTACAAAGCACCAAGGGGACTTGAACCAGGTGTCTCCAGATTGATGAGCATTTGTTCTAAATAGATGCTGTTCTGTTCTGTTCTGTTTTTCTTAGTCCATATGCCAAAGAAACAGATTACTAGCAAGCAGTTTAGTTAAACGAGAAGTTATTAATATTATATGCAACAGAAACTGGTTATTTTAACAAGAGCAAAACCTCACTATTGAGGAAGTCATAAAACTTGAATTTGGAAAATACATAAGCAACAAAACCCCGCTTCATTTAATCCCCCACCATGTCAGTACCTGCAATGGAAACAGCACACTCCCCAGCCGTGCTCAGAACCGCGGGCCCTGGCTGTGAGAGAGCGGCACTCCTCAGTTCACACCCGAGGCCATCTGCTGGGAGCAGAGCTTCTGCAAGGCCCTCTCATGTTCCATCAGCTTTGGGCTCGTCTGACACAGGAGCAATTTCAGGTGTGAGTTTTCAAAGCACAAAGCGTCCCTTCAGCTCGCTCAGTGGAGCCCTTGTGCGGGCCTGGCCTCTCTCATTCCAGGTCTACAGTAACGAGCTGGAAGCAGTGTGTGTACTTAATAAGGCTCTGGTGTGCTGGACCTGAGGCTGCGCTGGTGGCCGCGTGGACTGCAACGCCTTCTTCCCAGGGTGTGAATAATCCGCCTCATCATTTCAAGCCAGGGCACAATCTGGCTCATTTATTAAATGTACAGTGGGGTCTGTTTTGCCCTTTTTAGCAAATAAATAAGCTCTTTCATTTGACTGCTTCGTTCTTCAGCTCACCGGGGAAAACAGCCTCTCTTTCATATTGCATCATTCCTCCCAGGCTAAAGCATTTCACCTTTAAGATGATAGTGTTTTCCTTTCTTTAACTTCCTGTAGTCATAAAACTTTTGGAAAAGTAATCTCCCAGAACAGTTCCCAGAATAAGCCTTCTTAATAAAATACAGGTGCCCCTGTTAAACCTAAATTCCCAGGAAACAATATATAAGTTACATCATCCAGGGTCTCGGGCATGCTCGGCTCAAGCTGTCCCACTAGATTAGATTCCTAGCTAACATCAAGTAATGTTTGGGATTTAGTATCTAGGACATACGCAAAACATGTGTGGTTCATCTGAAATTGAAAGTGAAGTAGGTGTCCTGTGTTTTTATTTGCTACACCTAGTAACAATCCGTCAGAAACAGAAGGGAATACTGTTTCTATGCATCTTTGTGCCAGGGACTTCATGCTGGAGATTATCTTTATTTTCATGAGAAGGCTGAGAAGGCAGAGGCTCAGGAACCCAGCCACGCCTCCTCGAGTGTGTGTGCTGCCTGCGCCTGTCACCGGCCTCTTCCAGGAGGCGCACAAGCTGCTTGGAGCGCGGAGCGCATTCTGGGAAAAGGACTCACTTAGTGAGAGCCGGTTTTTACTAGGAGGAAGGGGCTTGGGGTACAGCTCAGTGCAGTGGCCCTGGGTTCAGTCTCTCGTAACGTGAAAAGGTAGGCAACCAAGTCCAGAATTAAACCACAGCAGTCTATAACTTATACCCTGTCCTTCCTTCCTGCCCAGAAAGCTGGGAGAGAGATGGTTTGAGAAACAATCTGAGTGGAGCGCACGCCCTCACTCCACGTCGCTCAAGTGCTGCTTTTTCCAAGCCAGGCAAGCACGCCTTTTCATTACAGCTGCATCTGCAGTTACCTTTCTCTCACTGTATTTTAACTGCTGATACAGGACTTTGATTTACTCTCCCAAACTAA
>NDGM011253263.1:0-13021 GCA_002564305.1 Octomys mimax | reverse complement strand
GTTTCAATAATTAACACATTGCATACATTCTTCCTAGTGGTTATTTGCTGTACAAGATGGAGATATGATATCCTATTTACAAACACTATTAGAACACATGTAGGGTTTTTATCATGAATAGGTAGTAGACTTTGTTAAAAGGTCTTATGTATCTAGTGAGGTAATCATGTGATTTGGCCTTTGGCTCTATTAATATGGTGTAATAAGTTTATTGATTTGTATATATTAAACCATCTCTGCATTCCTGGTTTTGATTCTATTTGGTCTTTGTGTATAATCTTAATGATTTACTGCATTCGCTTTCCCACTATCTTGCTGAGGATTTACATTTGTGTTCATTAAGAAGATTAGCTTGTAGTTTTCCTTTTGGGTGGGTCCTTCTCTGGTTTAAGTATCACTATAATACTTGCTTCCAGTAATGATTTTGAAAGTATTGCTTTATTTTCAATTTCATTATAGAGTTTTAGCATCAATGGCATTAGATCTTCTGTAAATTTCTTGTAGAATTAATCAGTGAATACATCAAGACATGTGCTTTTCTTTGTTGGTAAGTTTCTAAACTTAATTTTCATTTAATTTACTGATTTCAGGCTATTTAGAATTTTTGTATCTTCTTGATTCAGTTTTGGCGAGGTAAGTGTTTCGACATCTGGCCATTTCTTGTTTCTTCCATTTTACTAGTGTACTGGATCTTAAAGTAGGTATAGATGATTTTCTGGATCTCTGCAAGATCCATTGTGATTTAACCTCATTTATTTCTAAGTGCTTGAATTTGAGTCTTTTCTTTACTCTGTTTGATAAGATTTCCTAGAAGTTTAATAGTTTTTTCTAAAAAATCAACTCTTTGGTACATTAATCTTTGTATTATTTTTTTTAATCTCAATTGGTTTATTTTCTGCCCTGATCTGTATAATTTCCTCTCTCATCAAGCTTTGTATTTCATTTGTTCTTCCTTTTCTAAAAGTTTGAGTCTCAATATTAAGTTGTTTATTCAAACTCATTCTGTTTTCCTAATACGAGAATTCAGTGCTATAAATTTCCTTCATGGGACTACCTTTGTTGTATTCTTTAAGTTCCAGTATGTTTTATCAGCATTATCATCTGATTGTAGATACTCTTTAATTTCTTCTTTAATTTCCTTTGTGACCCATTGGTTGTTCAATAAAGTGTTGTTTAGTTTTTGTAAGTTTATGTATTTTTTGTGTTTTTTTTGGCTAGTGATTTCCAACTTTATTGAACTATGGTGAGATAACATGTATAGATAATTTCAATTCCTCTGCATTTACTTAAGTATGTTCAATGAGTTAATACATGATCTATTTTGAAGAACATCCCATGTGCAGCTGAAAACATGGATTCTGATGTGAGGCAGAACAAGATCTCCACCAAGTCCATTTATTCACAGGTTTATTTTAATACTGATATTTTTGTTGAATTTTTGTATAGTTGTTCTATCTAGTTGTTGAGAGTGAAGAATTAAGGTCCTTTATTACAATTGTGACAGTACTTATTTGATTTTTCCTGTTCCTTAATATTTGTTTTATATAGTTAAATGTACTAGTGATTGATACCAATTACAAATATAACTTTGTGGTTATTATCTCTTCTTATTCAACTCTTCCCTTGAGAAGCACATAGTGACCTTCTTTGTCTCTTTTGATCAGTCTTAGCTTGAAGTTCATATTGTCTGCAAATAGAACAGCTACCCTAGCTTTTTACTGGGATCCTGTCACATGAAGTATTATTTTCCATCCTTCTATTGTCAGACTATGGATTTCTTTTGGAGTAAAATGTTTCAATAATGCAGAATATTTTTGCGTCTTCTTTCTTTATCCATTCTGCCAGTGTATTTCTTTTGATTGATGAGTTGAGAACTGTTACATTGATGGTTATAACTGATACATACTGGCTTATCTTTTTCATGTTATTTTCCTGTTATTGGTTCCCTCTTTCCCCTTTGTTTAATAACTGGTAATGTGTGGTGGATTCTTTCTCTTTCTATTCATGTGCTTCTGGTCTTTGTGTTCTCTAACATATCCTTCAGAGTATTCTGAAGAGTGGTTTGATGTTTCTAATTTTTTTCAATTCTTTTTTTATCATGGAATGATCTTATTATTCCATGTATTTTGAAAGTCAGTATTGTTGGGTACTTCAGCCTGGGTTGAAGGTTAATGTCATTTAGGGCTTGAAATAACTTATTCTAAGTTCTCCTTTACTTGAGGGTTTGTGTTGAGAAGTTTTCTGTAATTCTGATGGGTTTTCTTTTATAGATGCTTTTTTCTTTTCTTTAGCTTCTTTTAATATTCTGTTCTTGTGCTGAATTTCTAGAATCTTGATTTTGTTTTTTTGAACCAGGGATTGAACTCGGGCCCTTGTGCTTGCCAGGCAAGTGCTTATTCCACTGAGCCATCTCCYCGGCCCCTAGAATCTTGATTTTTATGTGCCCTGATGTAGATGGATTTTGTGATAGCTCCTTGGAATTCCATATGCTTCATGTCAAATTCCTTATCCATGTTTGGGAAGTTTTCTGCCATTATTTGTCTGAAGAGGGTTTTGTTTTTGTTTTTGTTCTTACAATTGTTTTGTTGGGTTTTTCTCCTTTTTTTTGCCTTTTGCACTTTCTCCAGCTTTCTCACTCACTCCAGCCAATCTTATGATGTTCTTCTTCATTTCATTTTGTAGACTCTGGGTCGTTTCTTCATGGTCTTGCTGTTTTTAAGGTATCTTTCTTTTCATGGTCTCTCGGCACAATCCTGTCTTCTAGATTTGATATTCTAGTCTCACTTTCATTCAATCTGTTGCTTTACTTTCAGCAGCTATTTTAATCTCCTTGGTTTTTGTTTGGATCTGTTTCGTGTATTCCATTTCTTTCCTATATTGGGCCTTCATGGTTTCCATTGTTTTCTTGAATTCTATTTTAAAAAATTCATAACTTATTTAATGTCTTTCATTTTGATTGACACTTCTTTTTGCACCTTAGAGACTATTTACTCGATAGCATCTTCGATTTTTTTCTACTTTTATTGCTGTCATTTCAGAAAGTTCCAGTAGATGTCCTATATTTCATTATGCTCTGTACTTGCTCTGGTTGGGTTAGAGGAGTAGGGCTACATTTTGTTTCTGTGTCTTGTCATTATCAATTTTCTATTTTATTTTGTTTTCTGTGTTGATACTTATCAGCTTCTTATGGCATATAGCTTTGTCACTAATAGCAAAGCTTCCCTTGGATATGTCTGTTCCTCAGCATATCTTCTAGAGTTAGGTGGTTCTTGGTCTTCGTGTATATCCCAAGAACCTACCTTCTCAATATGTCAAGGTTGAGAAGTTGCTGTCTGCTGTGCTCATCTCACTCACTAGCTACTCGCTTGCATTCTTGCTGCTGCTTTGGATTTCTGTATGTTGTTGCTCTTTACCTGTAAGGGTGCACTGCACTAGGCCCCTGGCACCCACCTGCAGGTACCCACCAGATTTACATAATATTACAATACTATTTTGCATCCAAGAATATAGTAAAATGGAAACAATGTGATAATAGGAAGTGGAAGAGTAGAATTGTTATTTTCCGTAACATAATTAGTGTAGATATAATATAACAATTAGTTTAGATAGCATATTGACAACATTTAACAAATTTGAAGATGTTTATATACTTTATTGTAGTAATTGTACCTCTAGGCTGGCCTTTGTTTTAGTGAAATAAAGGTTTAGCACATGAATTACAAAGTACAGGTACAAAATGTTCATGAGCACTTAAAAAAATAAAACCTATTCATTTTTTGGGTTCTATTACCTCCTTTGTCACTTTTTCTAAATCCAAACTTATGTTGTATTTTTTGTGTATTTATTTATTATGTGACTTTCTTGATCACTTTGAAATAGTGAGTACAGTTGAATACATATATATGTATATATATATATATATATATATATATATATGTAGAGAGAGAGAGAGAGAGAGTCTTTTCTAAGGTCTTTTTATTGTATGGATTCTCTTCCTTCAGTTTTCATTATAGTTCATTCACCCCTGAAGTCTTACTCATTTTTGTGTGAAATTATTTTTTCTGGACCTCTACAGAAAGATTTACTTCTCATGGCTTTTCTAATTTCACAGAATTCACTCTTCTGTTGCTTCCTGAGAGTCCAGTCCACATTCTCTTCACAACATTGCCCTGAAGGACCTCCTTTCTTCCTCCCTGTTAGCTAAGTCATCTGAATTTCAATTTGACTCTTAGCACTTGGTCCCTGGAGCCCTGTCCTAGAATTGGGCCTCAGTAGGTTCATATCAGCTATGATGAGGACTCCAGTGTCCTGCCTATTCAGGCTTTCTTATTGTAAACCCCTGTATTTACTGGCATTGGCTACAACTATACCTAACTTCAGTTCTGGTGGTCATTGTTTTTATACTTTCCAGAAAATACCTATTTCCTCTTACTCTAGTACCCTCTTGCTCTAAAAGAAAACACGTGTATACACGTAGAGGTCTTATGGCTGCTGTTTTTATGAATTCCATTAGTTTGTGGTTCAGAATTTTTCAATATAGTTTGTCACTTAATTTTTATGTACTCTTACCCATAGATTTAGTTTACTAATTAGGTGCTTTTTCTGATTTTATGTAAGGATTTGGGAAGATTGAAAAACTGGGCCATCATGGCAGCTACCACCTTCTCAGAGATGTCTCAAATAATTTTTAAAAAGCATTATTAACATTAAATAGAGTTTTAAGATAGGCTGTGACTTAATAGCATTAACATCCTTTTAAAAAGAGATGGGAAAGGGCTCTCCCAAATCTTCAGTGTGCTAAGAAGGTATTCACTGCATGGCAGGAAGAGAGCCTGCCTGAAAAAAAGAACTCTGTTCACACTTTGATTTTCTTCATCCTAGTACTAGGAGAAATAAAATGTTTTTTTTTTTTTTTTCCCATTTCACTGCAAAAAAAAAGCATTAATGATATAAATGATCAGCAAAGAAGAAATTGGATAAACAATTTGTAATATGCAATGAGCTGCTGCAATCTTTAAAACGAATTAACTAAAGTACATCTAAATCAATATGGATAAATCATCTTAAAATGCTAGTCTTCTAATCCCAATATGACTGAGAAATCATCCTTGTTTCTTGTAAGAATAATTTAAAAGCAAAGGAGAAATGTTAAATAACAGGCAGATTCATTAGCTGCATAACAAATACAAAACTCAGTGGTTTAAAACAGAAATTGGTTGTTATGGTGGCTACATCTGCAAAGTTGCTGAGCTCCTGTGTGCAAATTTGCTTCAGGCTATGGTGACTAACAGCTCTGCTGCTCACTGCGGGGCTTTGTCACTGAGGGTAATTCTGCTTCCTCTGTCTTTTTTTCTTGGGCTGGAAATCTATTGAGAGTACAGCAATGACAAAATCTACAGAATGAACATGAAAGCAAAGACTTAAGAGCTGAGCCTGGAAGTGCTGTCTCTTTTTCGTCATATATAGTTGGCTAAATCAAGTCACATTACCAGTCCCCAGGTCAGCAATGCCAGTCGCAAGAGCACAAATGTGGAGGAAAGCTGATAAATGAGGCCAAAAGTGGAATATACCAAACCTTGCAAAACACCATTGTTTTGAGTATCTATGATAGACTCACATAGAATCTGTTTAAAAGGAAGAACTGGGATGAGGAGAAGGACAGGACGTGGGGGGAGGAGATAGATGTATGTCTGTATGCAAGTTGGCTTGGTTAATTGTACTGCTTACTTCTGCTGGTCTACAGAGGGGAAGAGTTGATGCTTAATTATTTTTTCTTGTCCTTTTAAATTCTTTTTAACACCCCCCCCCAGTTTTGCATGCTTCTATCTGGTAATCTGAACAACTAATTTGAAGACATTACGAAATACAGCAAGCACTGTTGAATTCCTATTGTTTTGTTTGGGGGAAGTTCTACATTGTTTCTAAAGATTTTCTTTTAAACTGTTTTGTATTCCCTTTAGATAATAAAAATAAAAAGTTTAAAATGAGAAATAATTCATACAGTCAACACTTCACATAAATCTTCCCAGAGCAATTGAGCCCAAATGGGAGAAGAAACAATGTGGAAGAGTCAGAATTAAACCTATGGCACTGGATCTCAGATTTTATTTTATTTTGTTTTATTTTATTTTTTGTATTTTAGGGAAAGGTTTACAGGGTACTCAGGGTCTCACTACTAGATCGTACTCATTTATAGCCTGTTTACAGCCTCCCAAGAGCTGGGATTGCAGGTGTGTCTTGGATCTCAGATTTTAAATGTATACATTTCTTAGAGGTAAGATTTGTAACCAGTTGGCGAATGTCAGGTTGTCATTTACCTCTATAAGAGGAAATGGCTACTTCTGAGATCTTGTTTAAAGAGAAGTTAAGGATAGGTTCAAAATGGGCCAGAGAATGAACCCATGCCTGCAAGAATCCCATCTCCCAAGCACAGCAGCAAGAGGCAATGCGTAGACATGAAAATGAGATGCTTACAGCTCTAAAGAGGGTACAGGGTGTTAGCAGATGAAGATGTGTACTAGAAAAATCACAGCATACCAGAAAACTCACCTAAAATTTCAGCATACAGTGAAAAGTAAGAGAGCAGTGGCTTCTGTGCACCATGTGTAAAAATTATCAACTAAAAATACAAACAAACAAACGAAACGGGAGCCGGGGAGATGGCTCAGTAGAATAAGGACTTCCCTGGCAAGCGCAAGATCTAAGTTCAATTGCTGATTCCATAAAAAAAAAAGGTAAAAAAAAAAAAGAACATAAATGAGATAGCTCAGCAGCATAAGTGCCTGCCTGGCAAGTGCAGCCAAGGTCCCGAATCTCCAGTACCAGTAAATATATAAATAGGAAAAACAGCAAAACCATCATAGAAATGAAGACAAAATTGGAAGTAACAGAAATCAAAGCAAGAATCATGGAAAAAAATAAAACAAACACATTAACTAGAAGCTATTAGTTCAAATATGTTAAAAGAAATATTATTTTATTATTCCGTCCATCTTTTCTCTTGAAAGACGTTATTGACGATAAATTATCTTCTGAAAATTGCTTTAAATATATGCCATATGTTCTAATATTTAGATTTTTATTAATTGTGAGTTTCAGATATTTAGAATTTTTATTTGTAAGTTTTCTTTGTACCTAGAATCTAAGGAAAGACTTTTTCATCTTACTCTCAGGATTTATGAAGGTTTTGATTTTCTAATATTAATTACTCATTTTATTACATTGTGATCAGAAAATAATGAGCCTAACACTTCTTTTGAAGATATTCATTGACGTTCTTTTATGTTATAATTTGCAGTCAATTTTTATGGCTGTTTCATTGTTATTGGAAAAATATATACTCTCTATGATAATCACATAGAATTTGATACACATGTGTACACATGTAAGAAAGATGTTTTATTCTATTAAATTTGGTAAAATATGTGTGGCTGTATTTTTATGTTTATATTGCAAAAATAAATAATCTCCAATAAAACCAATGAGGTAACCTGGGTAAGGACAAAAACCTAGCATGTCAGTAGTCAAAACTGGGTGGTATTAGTTCAAGAAAACTGGAATATAGTATCCCAGAAGTAGACCCTAATACATTAAGGAATTTAGTTATTTCTGTAGATGCATCTCCAATTAGTAAAGAAAATACATACATCATTTAATAAAACTTGAGGTAACTAAAAAGCTGTAGGATCCATTCTAACTGTAAATCATGGCAAATGCCAAATAGATAAAGATGAAGCATAAAAATAAACAAAAATTTAAACTTAGGAGAAAATTTGTCTTACAAGCCATAACATAAGAGATTGACAATGTGTGGAAAACAATAAATAAAGTGAGCAAGGTATTTGTAGCTCATACTATTGGCAAAAGTCTTTCTGCTCTAATACATAAACTTTTTCTATGTGTTGATGTGTCAGATCCAGTATCCTGAAAGAAATCTGGGTAAAGTTGATAGAAAAGAAAATGCAAATGGATCTAACACACATAAAAGTGATCCCATTGGTTATAATGAAAGAAATTCAAGGAAAATACGAGAGACTTTTTTCTTCTATGCAATATGAAAAAGTACTAAAGTTCAACAGTATAATTCAAGCATAGCTAGATCAAGTACTCTCACACATTCCTGTGGAAGGAATAGTTTGTTACATTCTCCAGTAGAACAATTTAATAATCTCAGTTACAATTTCATATTTGTAAACCTTTTAAATGGCAATCTTATTTCTAACAACTCATCCAACAAATCATGATGTAGTGAGCTTTTAATAGTTCAATGATCTTGCTTCGCTGGAGTTTTTTTATGATTGTATGCAATTCTATTCCCTTGAGTATGGGTTGGACTTGATGACTTCTAATGAATAAAGCATAGTAAAATCTGACAGATTTACTTCCTTGATATTTACCAGAAAATGATGATCTTCCTCTTGGATACCCTGGCTATCTGTCTATCATCTCTCTTCATCTCTCAAATTCTCTTACTCTCCTTCCTGCTCTACTCCATGTCATCTTATCCTCCCTATAGCAAAACTTTTCCTCTGAAAAATTATCCTAAGCTGTCCTATAGAATTACCTGTCTGGCACAAAACTGAGGAAGAGGTCTGGCCAAAAGGACCTGTGCCTCTCCATCCATCAGACTCTGCCACCATCCACACAAGTGGTCATGAAAGCCGATTTTTCCCCAGTCAACCTTTCAGATGAGAACGCATACATGACCAACCCACTCAGTATAGCTTGATAGAGATATTGATGCAGGAGAATCTGGCTATATCCTATTTTTATTTTTATTCATAGAATTTGAACAGATTGAAATAGATTACCAATATGACACCTGTGCAAAATTATATATACATGTGTAGTATATTGTTGCATTATTTTTAATAATTAAAAATACTAGACTAGTAGGTTAAATATTATTCATAAACTAAAACATACTGCATCAAGGAAGGATAAAATTCTTATAAAATGATAAGAAAAAGAAAACATCAAATTTTTAAAGTAATGCACAGAACAGGATGCATAGTATGCTACCATTTGTTTATGTACTTAAAATATTTTTGGAAGAATACACTAAAAACTAGTATCCATGGGTACCTATTTTGGCTGCCTGAAGTGGGTGGGAACTGGGTGATTAAAGTACTGTAGTGGGAGTAACATTTTTAATTCTATATAATTTTATGCTTTTTGACTTCAGAATCATGTGAGTGGACTTGCTATTCTACATATTATTTAATTGCTTATATGTGTAAATAAGTAAAATATATAACACAAGGCATGCCATTTTAAAAAGTAAACTGTAACACAATGGTAAACGCTAAAGGCAAATTTTATTCTGTTTGTTACATACATGCCTAGTAGCAGGCAATCAATATGTAGCTTATTAATACTTTCCAATGAATAATAATTCATTGAAATTATAAATTTAAAATTTAAATGTATGGCTCTTATTGGTAAGAGACAAAGGTGGATAGAAAGGGAGAAGAGAGGTGAAGGTCAATTTAGTTGTACTTTTTACATTTTTGTTTCAAATTAGGGCAGATAGAGTGACAAAGTATAAAGAAAAACAGATATATAAAATGTCTCGGTGGTTTCAGTGATAGCAATTATTTTAGGAAAGACATTTAAATTATCTTATGTTTTAATAGTATTAAAACAATTTTAAAATCTCTATAAATTAAATGGCTATTAGACATACATACATTTCGTACAGAGAAAATTCATATATCTTGCTTCACTATTAAGGATTTTGAAAATAAAAATGTTAACTTGATTAGAACCTATTTAATACTCATCACATTACCAAGGGAATTATGCATTTTCTGTTCATAATAAAAAAATCAACCTGAAATATAGTTAAAGCTCACTTTTAAAAAATTAAACATGGTAATCTCACTGTGTAAGAAAAGCTATTTTTACTGCACATTTAGGAATAGCATGAGAACTCTGCTCCCCGTAGTAATTCAGGGATCTGGTACTCTCCTATGGGTTCTGCAACACAATGCTCCCAACATTTATTATAACCTGGAGTCCTGTATCCTGTGTCCCTTTATAACTGTACACTTTGCATCAGTTTGGTTTACAAGACAAGAAAGTGAGTACTGTTCATCATACAAGCATTGTCCCTTAGTGGTCCTTCCCCCACAATGACATATATACTTTTAACTGTATTTGATTGGCTGAACTCAGAGAGCCAGACCTAATTTATTGTGAAATACAATGTTGTTTTGTCCTCAGAAATAAAACAAAGTGAGATTTCATGAACAAACAGCATTGTCTGCTCTACAGAAAATGACAGGTACTCAGCTCAAAATTATTAATAGGATGTAGGAATGCACACTCAACATTGCCAGATCTTTCAACGTTAAAGGAGTGTTGAGGTTTGGTTTTCTCTTTTAATGTGATATCACCTGATTTTAAATGTTGAAAACAAGATCATTCTTTTTAATGAACTTATATTACTCACACAGATTGTGTCTGTAAATTGTAAGGCCAACAGTTTGTAACCCTTGACTGCTTTTAAAATTTCTTAAGAGTCAGCGTTAAGATGGTCAAAGTTTAAGACCTCCTGTTTTGTGGATTGCAGGTACATCGTATTCTAACTCTAATGTGCTCATTGGCATTTGTCAGAAGAGTTGGTGAGTGGTGCCATAGAAGCCAAGCATTGGCGAGGGTTTTGTATACAGCAGTGGTCAATAAATTCAGATCTGGTAAACTAACATGAAAACCCCAAAGCTATTGGATCCCACACATCACAAGCTCTGGTTAGCCATCATTTTGTAGTAAAGCTACATTCTCTTCCCTCCTAAACTTGCAAAGCTAAAGGAAAGAGGCTCAAGGCAAACGGAAGAGCCTATAGTACTATATCTTCCTAGAAGCCTTGGTAGAGTTTGAGTTTATTATGAGAATCTGAGTAGATTCACATAACAAGTAGAAAGATAGTGAAAAGATGGACAGGGATTCTAAAAAATTATGTGAACTTCCAAGTTTTGCCTTTGTTTCCTAAATGTTAGAGATTGCTAAATATCTCATAATCTCCGTGCTGACTTCATTTCGCTGTTGAGGTAAGCACGTGGCTCCTTTGCCTTTCGGTTAGGCCACGTGCTTATGTTTTAGCTAATAAAGAAAGTGGGGTTCGCAACTTCCAGAAAAGACCCCTCAAGAGAGCCATTTGCATCCCTCTCTCCTTGCTGGGTACAAGGAGCCTGTAAATACTGAAACTTTAGCAGTTCATGAGGTAACAAGAGGTACGTTTTTAAATTTAGAATCCCTTAGAGCACACAGCGAAGAGTGAGGAGCCAAGGTTGGAAACGTTTGGACCCCTCGAATGGGAAAGAGAAACAGACGTGTTCTTCCCTATGCCACAGCTACCCTGTTTGTTTGTTACATTTTTCTCTTTTTAGTGCTACTCAAACTTGAGCTCCTCGCTTTACTTCCCTGAGCTAGAGAATATTCTTAAATTGAGCGAGGCAAATTTACTTGTAATCCAAATGTCGCCTTTGCACTTTAGCATTCTGCAAGATTCAGTAGCAAAATTTTAAAATATACAGTTGGATAATTGTGCCTTGTAAGAGTTTGCTTCAAAGCACCTTACATAAAATGTGAAAATTCAGCCATATGATTAAATGTTTTCGAATGGAAAAACGTGATATTATTCACTATACTTAAAATGTAATGTATTCTAAGAAATTTGATCTTTAAAAATATTCTAAATCTGACTATTCATTAATATAACACTTAAAACCAAAGATTAAATTACTGATAATGAATTTATTAAAAAACTATTGAATTTTTTTCATTTTTTATTGGTACAGTGACACACTATTACATTCCTCTTGAGTTGGTACACACCATATACATAACATTTCTTAATATTTTTTTCATCTTTCTCTTTCCTCCCTCTTTCCTTTTTCTCCCTTCAACCCATGTGTCCTTCTGAATGAATCACCAAACACATTAGAGTAGGAAAATCCCTAAGCCGTCTCAAACAAGCAAATAAAATTATTATCTTTGTTTAATTATTTCTATAATGTAATTGACCATAATGATATTTTCTTCAGAAGTGAGGTTTGGAAACAGTTTTAGATCCTGTCCTCTTCCAAAACCTTTCTTTATATCCTGCTGCTTCTCCATTGATAACAGTAAACAAAGCCCCAAGGTAGCAAATAAGTTCAAATCAGTTTGCTGTTTCACTGCACATTCCACAGGAAAACTGGTGGCAAACCACAGTTGGAGGTTCTCAGAGGAACATGAGCGTGGTCCCCGAGCTTTGTTTAGACATCACACACTTCATTTTGCCTTTTGGGTTGTGCTTCTGGGTGGCGGAACTCAAGTGTGCTTCAGCAATGTGATTAGCATGTTACGTGAGCCTGTCAGGCACCCTGTGCTTCATGTCTATGGAGAGAGATTTATCAGACCAGAATTTTAATTTTCTAGACCTTCTCTTACAGTCTTACACAATATATCTCTATACCTAGATATCTATTCATATTATATATAAATATATAATATATTAATATAAGTAACAATGGAAGCATGAGACTAACCAAATTTAAAAAAAGAATAATACACTATAACAGTAGCCTATTGGAAACACCTTTTTCTGGGTGTAGAATATTTTTTTGTTGTTGTACTTTTAACTGTTTTGTCTACCAAGAGAACAGACATTTTCTACAGGGAGCAGGAGATGCCATATGGTAATTTAATGCTCTATTACTATAACAAAAGCTCTATTTTTCCCAATTATAATATATCTAAAGACCTATTCTTTTGAGATTTCAGTTCGTAAGCCCAGGAAAAGATATATATTTTTTAATTTCTAAAAGCTATTTCATTATTTCAATTACTAGAACAGATTTGTAACACAAAAGTGAAGAATGGAGAGAAAACCTGATCCATACCAAGAATCCTGAGTCCATGAAAATTCTAATAGTTCAATGTATTTTGAGGTGTGCTTTCAAAAATTATTATGAAGGGCCGGGGAGATGGCTCAGTGGAATAAGTGCTTCCCAGGCAAGCACAAGGGCCTGAGTTC
>NDGM011253261.1:0-16116 GCA_002564305.1 Octomys mimax | reverse complement strand
TGTGTAGAGGAATGCTATTGACTTTTGGGTATTGACTTTGTATCCTGTTATGCTACTGAATTTATTTATCCATTCTATTAACTTTTTGATGGATTTATTTTGAGTATTCCATGTAAAGTATCATACCATGTGTAAAAAATGATGACTTAACTTCTTCTTTACCTAATCTTATTTATTTTATTTCTCTCTCTTTTCTAATTTCTCTAACTAATGATCCCAGAACTATATTGAACAAGACAGGTGACATAGGACATCATTGTCTTGGGCCAGATTTTAGAATAAAAGATTTCAGTTTTCCCAGTTTAGAATTATATTATCCATTGGGTTGTCATAGATGCCTTTTATCAGATTGAAGTAGAGGCCATCTATTCCAGATTTCTGTAAAAATTTGAACTCGAATGAGTGTTGGACTTTGTCAAAAGCCTTTTCTGCATCAATTGAGAAGATCATGTGAATTTTAGATTTGGCTCTATTAATATAGTGTATTACGTTTATAGATTTGTGTATATTGAACCATCCTTTCATCCCTGGAATGAATCCTATCTGCTCATGCTATATAATCTTTTTGATGATTAACTGTGTTGCATTTGCTAGGATTTTATTGAGAATTTTTGCATTTATATTCATGAGGGAGATTGACCTGTAGATCTCTTTTTTTGTTGAGTCTTTCCATAGTTTTTGGTATCAGTATGACACTTGCCTCCAGGAATGATTTTGGAAGAATGGCTTCCTTTTCAATTTCATTGGAGAGTTTGAGGAATATTGGCATTATATCTTACCTAGATTTCTTGTGGAATTTAGCTTCGAATACATCAGGACCTGGATTTTTCTTTGTCGGTAGTTTTTTTTTTTATGACATTCCATATTTCATTGGCTTTTATTGTGTTATTGAGAGATGTTGTATCTTCTTGATTCAGATTTGGTAATTTTTACCTTTCTAGGAAACTGTGTTTCTTCTATGTCTTATATTTTGTGAGAGTAAAGGTTCTGTAGTAGCTATTGACACTCTTCTGAACTTCCACTGAGTATGTGATAGCTATACCCTTTTTATTCCTTATTGCTTTTATTTGAATTTTTTTCTCCTCTTTTTTATGAGTTTGGTTAGGGGCTTATCAATTTTATTTAATCTTTCAAAGAACGAGCTTTTTGACTCATTAATTCTGTGAACTGTTTTCCTCATTTCATTTGAATTAATTTCTGCTTTAATTTTTATGATTTTTGGGCTCTGGGTTTGGTTTGCTCTTCCTTTTCTAGACTTTGGAGGTGCAACACTAGGGTGTTTGTTCCTGTTCTTTTTTCCTAATGTGTAAGTTCATAGTCATGAATTTTCC
The DNA here is from genome assembly GCA_002564305.1 of Octomys mimax. Classification (NCBI taxonomy): domain Eukaryota; kingdom Metazoa; phylum Chordata; class Mammalia; order Rodentia; family Octodontidae; genus Octomys; species Octomys mimax. Next base: position 14,785 of record NDGM011253261.1, on the reverse strand, counting down.
TCTGAGAACAGCTTTCATTGCATCCCATAAGTTCTGATAAGTTGTGCTGGAATTTTCATTGAAATGTAGATATTATTCAATTTCTTGTTTAATTTCATCTGTGACCCATTGTTTGCTCAGTAGGGTGTTGTTTAATGGCCATGTAGTTATATGGCTTTTCTGTTTACTTTTCTTTCTTTTTATTTGTTTATTTTTTTTAGAACTGGCGATTCAACTCAGGTCCTTGAGCTTGCCAGGCAGGCAAGCGCTTATTCCACTGAGCTATCTCCGCGGCCCCTTTTCTGTTTTCTTGTCTAATTTATTTCCAGTTTCATTGCATTGTGGTCAAATTGTATGCATGGGATAATTTCTTTTTTCTTGCATATACTTAATCATGACTTGTGAACCAGTTTGTTGTATATTTAAGAAATGACCCATCTGTAGCTGAACAACATGTGGGACAATCTGTATATTTCCACTAAGTTTATTTTTTCCAAGTTCTGGTTCATTTCTACTACTTAGTTGCTAATTTTTTGTCTACTTGACCTATCTTTTTTTGGAATAAGGGGGTGTTAAGTTCTCCTGTTAAGATTGTGGTATTGGATATTACAATTTTCATGTCTTGGGCCAGGTACATGGCTCAGTGGAATAAGTACTTCCCTGGCAAGCGCTAAGGGCTTGAGTTCAAACCCCAGTTCTGGAAAAAAAATGTTCATGTTCTTTAAGATTTGTCTTATACAGTTTGGTGCTCTCATGTTTAGTGCGTGTACATTTTAGATTGTTACATCTTCTCTAATTTTCTCTACTCCCCTAACGAGTATATAGTGGATTTATTTAATTCATTTGATTATCATTGGTTTGAAATTCTCCTGTCTCAGAACAGGATTGCTACCCCTGCTTTTTTCTCAGGTCCTGGGGCATGTAGTATTGTGTTCCATCTTTTGAGTTTCAGCTTATAAATTTCTTTACAAGTTGTTTGTTTCTTGTAAACAGCATATTGTTGCATTTTATTTCCTAATCCACTGTGCTAGTCTATTTCTTTTAATTGATGAATTGATTCCATTTATATTGATGGTTATAACTGAGATGTATTGATTTACAATCGGTATGTTATTTACTTGCTGCTATTTACTCCTTTTGCTACTGTGTTTAATTGTTTGCCCTATTTAATGTATTCCTTCTGTTCTCATTCATGGAGTTCTGATCATTTTTGTCTGTCTTCGGAGCATATTTTAGTAGTCTATGTATGGTTGGGTTTGTCATCACGAAATTCTTTAATTTTTCTTTGTCATGGAAGTATTTCACTTCTCCATCAAGGTTGAAAGAGAATTTTGCAGGCTATAGTATTCTGGGCTATAATTTGTTTTCACAGAAGACTTGAAGTACTCCGCTCCATGCTCTTCTTGCATTCATGGTTTGTAAAGAGAACTCTGCCATTATTCAGATGTGTGTTCCTTTGAATGTGATCTGTTTCTTTTTTCTAGTGGCTTTCGTTCAGTATATCGTTGTTGAGTTGGATTTCTGGAATCTTGACTGTTAAATGTCTCAGTGTGGTTTTAATTGGGTTGAAGCTATTTGGAGTTCTGTATGCTTCGGTTGACTGAATGTTAGATTGTTTCCTCATGTTTTGAAATTGTTCTGTTATTACTTCTGCCCATATTCTTTTAATTTCAATTGTATTACCTCCTTCTTTTTCACTGATGCCTATTAGTCTACATTGTTCATCTTTGCATCATCTTGCAGTTGATGAATTATTTTTGCTGCATCGTAATTGTTTTTAAGAGATATTTTCTTACTTTTTCACTAACTGTGACAATATCTTCACGATCTGAAACTCCATGTCCACTTTCACTCTAATGCTTTTTCAAGATTGTTATTGAAATTTTAAGTTCCTCTATTTCTTTTTGACTCTGCTTCATGGGATCTCTTCATTTTCTGTGTTGCTCATCAATGAATCCATTGCTTTTCTAATCTCCTTTATTTTTAATCAGTGTCTTCTTGAGAAACAGTTATTAATTCTTTTACTTCAGAGATTATTTCTGATCTGATTACCTCTATATATTCCTATATTTGATTCTTTACTTCATCGCTATTAATTCAGAGTTTTCTTTTTTTATTTGAGAGATTAATTCTGATCTGAGTTATTCTATACCTTTCTGGTGTTGTTTCTTTACTTTAGAAGCTATTATTTCAGACATTTCAGCTGTGCTATTGTCTTATGCACCTGGTCTGGGTGGGCTCAGGACCTGAGATTGCATTTTGCTCCTTCTCTTTTATAGGACTGTCTTCTGACCTTTGGTGTACAGCTTCAGTTCAGTTATAACCTTAGCACATACTGAAATTCAGATGCAGATCTACTAAGTTTGATTTCATCCAGTTGTGCCTGGCTTGGGTCTGGTGACTGTGCTCAGCTCCTCCTGCTGCAGCCCTTGGAGGTTTACCTGTTGTTACCCACTGACAAGTTTTTCTGGTCCTAGATTAGCTGGGTGGTTTTGGGCCCTAGTCTCTATGCAGCGACTTCAACTGCAGAGTTTCACCTCAGGCCTGTATGCCAGGCCTGGGCTGGTTCTGGAGGTATAGAGGGCACAGGAGAGCAAAGAATCTGTCCCACACACTCATTGGGCATGAGCTTGGGTGGATCTTTAGGGGTTTGAGAGTGTGGTGGAAGTTCCCACTCATAAGACAGGCTTGGGATGACTTTGGAAGGGTAGAGGGGTCCCAAGGTGCGGCAAAAGTCCATCCTTTCTGTCTTCCTCTTTTCAATAAGGAAAAGGCAAAATCACTGGCTTAACGTAATGGAAAAAAGGCAGTCATTATAGTTTTTAAAACAAGGTGGGAATATCCCAGGAGTTGTGCCTATGTCACTAATGCTGACAGTGAAAAGAAATGGTTGGTAAAAAGAATACTAAGGAGAGGCTATGTGATACAGACACAGCTTTCTAGTCTACCTACAATGTTTATTACTGGGAAAACAGTTTCAAGAGTGCTAGGATGAATTTAATCTGATAAGGCTTCATGTTGTCATTTTTGTTTTGTCATTCTCCAATTAATTCTTTTAAAGATATCCTGTAGATCATTAAATAGAAATATATATGTGTACTATTTTTGAAATAGAATGTATGATATCAGTGGCTTCCAAAAAATAAACTTCTGATTCGGAAAGAAATGAAAAATTCCTATGAGCAAATTGAAGAACCTCATACAAAGAAATGATGCCAGAATTGGGTAAGAGTTTAGCCAAGCAGAGTAAAGGTTATCATAGAGAGTGAAACTTCACTTGTTCATTCACCACTTTTAAGCCCCACTTTGTGGTAACACAAACATTTCTCAGTAACTGTTTCATAGGAATAAAACATATATCCCAATGAGAAAAATGCGGAATTACAGGGCCTCAAAGTTTGTTTGGATTTCTCTACTTTGTGGGAAGGCCTAGGAAGAAAATGGGAGTGGTTATGTTTTGTTTTCCTTTTTAAGAAAGGGCCTCTATGCAATTCAGGTTGGCCTTAAACTCATTTTGTAGCCCTGCCTGGTCTCAAACTCACAAGGTTCCTCCTGCATCTGCCTCTCAAGTGCTGAGATAACAGGTGTGCCCCTCTACTCCCAGCTTTAGGAGTGGTTTTTGATAGAGAAAACAAATAATGAGTAGAAACTAAGTTGGCCTTTATGTCAGTTATTTTATCAGCAGATTATACATTAAAAGAGATCTAGAGGCAGGTTCTATATGCACAGTCATATAATCCCTGTACTTTTATACCTGTATCATAATCACTTGTTACTCTGTACTTTACAGAAGACAACTTAATTTGGAAAAGAAAAAGCCTCATATCAACACCATATGAAATATTATTCTGTCCTGAAAATTTTATTATTTTTTAAAAAATTATTTATTTATTTATTTATTTACTGCAGGGTCTATAGGTTCTCACTGCACAGATAGTACTTGAAGTGATCCTCCTCTTTTCAGCCTCCCAAGGACTGGGATTACAGGTGCTTGAGCCACTATACCCAGTCTGAGTCCCTGTCTCAGTGTGCCCTGGAGGCTATGAGGCACAGAACTCTGGGGATCCAACCCTGATCCCTACATTCACTAAAGCAGTCACTTTAATCCAAATCTTTCTTTTTATATCAGTGTCATTATAACAGCATTTATTCAATGTATGGAATTTCATTTATTTTGTACATCTTTCCACAATGTTGCATGAGGATATACATATATAATATATGAAATAATAGAATATGAAATATAAATAAATAAGTGGATTCAATACTCAGAACAGTTAAATTACACAAGCAAAAAGTTAAAACTAATAGTCACTCATAAAAATCTGATTATAGTATGGAATATAATCATTGAAATTATGCAGTAAGGTCTGAACCTAAAATACATTTTATACCAAGTTACCATATAAATTTAAGCATGCATTTTATTAATGTTATATTCGAACCACTTAAAAATCAGTTTTATGTTAGTTCCAAAACATGCTACATAGAAATTCATATTTAAAGGTAAAAAAGACAGTTGATGTCGAGAAATGATTGGCTTTCTTTGCCAACCGTATTGACAGGCAGAGGAAATCATGAAACTTCTGGACAGATGACATCTAGAATGATATTTGAGAATTTTGAAGGAGAAATGAATATATAACTCTTCTGGTATAAATACATGCAACAAGTATTCATTTAAATTCATTGTGTTGCTTATATAATTAACTATTTTCTTTTATTTCCTTGTGTTTAACATTACTTTCTGTGATACATATTTTAAGTTTGAGATATGCAATATCTTCTAGGAGAATTATTATGCTAAATTTTAGGATTTTTCAGGAGAAAAAAAATTAGTCCATAGAAAGCAGAACATACCACAAGTAGCAACTTCAATTGACTGATATTAAAATTTTGTTTTTTCTTTTTCATTTTTTTTTTCCAGAATCGGGGATTGAATTTAGGCCCTTTCACTTGCCAGAGAAGTGCTTATTGCACTGAGCCATCTCACTGGCTCCCAACAATTTTTTTTTTTTTTTTCGGAACTGGGGACTGAACTCAGGACCATTTCCTTGGCTAGTTTTTAAATTTTCATGGTCAACTAATTTTTTAAAACTTGTCTGGCATTCCTAGTATATATCTAGAAATAAAAACTATATTGGTAATGTTATACTATTTTACCATTTATTATAGTCTTAAAATGCTTTACTTTATTTTTCTGATTATTTTCATGATTATCAGTCACAAGCTGTGTACATTTCAAAGGAAAATATTTCTACTTTTTAAAAAATAATTCACATTTGTGTATTTCACTGTCAAATTCAAAACAATGAAAAAGTAGAAAATATTTATGTAATAAGGCAGCATTGTGCTGTATGATGACAAAGTATTCCTAAAACAATTTAGCTTTATTCTAAATAAATGAAAGAATTTATTCACATTATATTACTAATACAATCGAAGGTTACAAAGACATGGAAATGTATTTTCTTCCTTGACCTTCTCAATGCCTCTTAACTATTGTTCACCATTACTTATTCCTCATTTGAGTCCATTTGAGATATAACTTTTATGACCAATTTATTAGTCTGAAAAAGCTTCTCTTAATATAGATAAAACAACATGAGAGAGAGTGATTTACTTATTGTCAATGTACTCATAGTGGAGTGCTGCAAGAGGAAATATAGTGAAGGCTGATATATTGAGAGATTTTTAGTGATTTAAAATAAGAATAGAATGCTAGGCCTCAGACCATTTTATCTCATCAGTTTCTCTTTAAGACTATCTGTTGTTCCCAACTCAGACAAATTTCTATGGAAAGAGAAAAAGGAAATTCTTTTAATTGTCATAATTAGGGCAGCATAGTTCTGAAATTAAGAACATAATGCAGTTGAAACACAAAAAAATGACAGAATGGAAGAGAAGATTTACCTATTTATTTTTCTCTGGCTCATGTTTAATTTGTTTAATTTAGTTCAAGATCTTTATGCAAGCTTTACTTTTTGATACATATTCTTAGACATAAATGTCAAACACCTTGATAAAACAGAAAATGAAAGAGGTAATTATCTGTAGGACCTTTATCTCATATTGTGACATCCATGACCCTTCTCATTAATTGTAAACCATGGTTGTTACAGGAAAGCAAAGGCTCCACTTGCATGTTATCTGGTGGCTGGTAATTTGCATATTTCTCTAGTTTCATTAATTTTCAGTCTTCTCAGAAACAGACAAATGGCTCCTACCTGATAGTAGCATAATATCTTCAAATTTATTTATTTACCTCACTTAACATTTAATTGTCAGAAGAAGGTATTCTGTAAAATTCTCATCGCACAGCATACCTATCTTATATCCATACCAGGATATTTCACAGGGTAGATATTCATTAAAATGAGTAGAATAAGGTTCATATGAAGAAAACACATCATGCTACATCACGAAATTTCTGTTGAAGGATAGACAATATTTATTTAAGAAGTGAAGCTAAATATGATGCTAAAAGCCAGTAATCTTAGCACTTGGAATGTAGAAGAGGAGGATTGCCATGAGTACCAGACCAACCTTCATTTTATGGTGAGTTCCAGACAACTCTAACCTAAATTTGAAGACCTTGTGTCAAAAAAAAGAGAGGACACCATTTATTTTACTCACAAATTCTATGACTTCAGATTGTTCACATATGTTAATAAATGTGTGTAAAGATAAATGCAAGGGCCAGTGAGATAGTTCAGTGGACTAAACTCCTGCATAATTAAATGCAGGGACTGCGGTTGGATCCCCAGCACCACTGCCACATTGGCGCTGCCCTCAGGTGCACTGAGCAGGCCAGAGTCTGGGTGTAGTGATGCAGGCCTGCAATCCCATTATTGGGGAGGCTGGAAACAGGAAGATCACTATGGGTCCAAGTTGTATAGTGAGATCCTGTACAAGCAAAATACTTAAAAAAAAGAGACAAACAATAAGAAGTAATATAAAATTGCTTATAAAACCAAAAGTAAAAAATAATGTCCTTTCATTAGAAAATTTTACATTTCTAATGAAGCGGATCTACTCAGCACAGTTTTACTCTATAAAAGTCCCTGGAAGAAACAGCTTCTTAGGGACAACCTACTCAGTGGCCCTGCCTGTCCCTCTCTTGGACAGGAGCTTTCTTTCCCCCTATATATTCAGCTTACAATAAAAAAAGAAAATTTGGCATTACAAAATTTAAAAAATATAGATATCTGAAAGAAATTACTTGTACTAGAGAGACAATATGTGCCTGAGCCCTGTACATATATTACAGATATAGTGTCATATATTTATATTAATTTATACATGTAACACAAAGTATTGATTCTATATAACATGACACATAAATGTGACTATATTTCTAGTATTTACATTTCATGTTATAATGACCAAAACAGATAAATGTGCTACTCAAACATTAATAGAGTACTACTGTGCAATAAAAATAAATGTGAGATTGTTACAGAAAAATGAATACACGTTGAGACCGCAATGTTAAGTGAAATAAATCAGACACACCAGTTTAAAGGCTGCATGATTTCTTATATGTGAAATCTAAAGTATAAATAAGGGAAAATAGATAATTGGTAAAAGGGAGATAAGTGTTTCTCTGGTAGTAAGAGGATAAAAAGATGGAGGAAGGAAGAGGGACAGGAAGAAAAGTACATAAAAACAAATGGAGATGTGTTTTACACATGTACCTACTTCACACAAGGCATGTAAGAATTATATACTGCAAATATGTACATATATATATATATATAAATATCATTTAAAATAATTCTTATTGTCAAGCAAAACAACTCAAGCAATAAAGAATACTTTTCATAAAATTCAAAACAGTGATAATTAATCATTAGGATTTAGCTATCATAAATAGGTAGTACAGTAAAGGGTGAATCAAGTGGTAAATATAATAATTCAGTTTTATTATTAATGCAGATGCCAATTTATCTATAAGCTGTGTGTGTTTGTTGGCAATATCCTATTATTAAACTGGATGGTGATTGCACTGATTCATGTTAGGGCAATACATAATCTCCATGTCATTCTTATATGTTTTCTATGGAGTGTAACTAATGATTAATAAGATATTAATATATAATGCAACAATATTAACAAAAGGCATATTATGTTTCCATTCATTTCCAAATAATATTAGATATATTTTAGATGAAGTAATGCACTGATGGACAATGTTTTGAAAGAAAAATTGGGCTTTTAGTGGAGATTAACACAAAATTTATACCCTTTGCACCACTAAGCAAAATATTAGCGTCATGAAAAGTGCCTGCCACCACCCCCACTTTGAAGAACTCTTTCAATCATTTCCTGAATGTGCTATGCTTTTAATACAAGCTAGCCTTCTATTTTGTTAAATCAGCAAAGTGTCAGCTATGCCTGCCTTTTTTCAGTTCTGTATATTCCAGAAATTTTAGCTGATGTAAATAATTTGAAGCCACTTCTAAAGATGTTTCCAATTGGTTTGAAATATAGCATTTGGTGTAACCAAATTCCACTAAATAAACTTTCATAATATTGCATCACTGAAAACAGTAATTTGATCTACAAATCCAAAATTAACAAGATAGACTGCTATTTGTTCATTCTCATTTGTAAACATGTTACATTTCTTAATTTACTAGGGGAGAGTGACAAGAGAATGAAATGCAAAAAATATTAAAAATACAACCAGTACTGTAATATTTATGTTGTTAATTATAAAAATGTACATTTATTTTCTGTGACCCAGTTCATTTATAAAGGCAATGACAAGTGTATAAGTATCCTTTGTTTTCAGTGGAAAGAATGAAGCTGCTCTCTTTTGTGTGCCTGCGACTGCTGTACTGCTTCAGCGTGAGGTGAGAGGTGACCCAGCTGACTATTCATCCCTGCTTTCTGACTTCAGGGAAATCTGCAGGTGTCTTCTGAAATGCGAAGTCTGTTTTAAACTTGTTTTAGGAGAGTGACACACAATGAGCAATGATGAATGAGTTTCTCCTTGTGGTCATGAACTTTTGTAGAAGTACTCTATTAAGTTAAATCTTTTGAAAATATTGTACCTCAAAGAACTGCCAGCAAAAGATGAAAGTGATCCTATATATCTTAAGGTGATGCTTCAGCATTCTCCCATACAGGCAGAATGAAAACTTTCTTTAGTGATAATATACATGGCTACATTTTTCAGAGAATACAATGTGAAGCTGTGAAAATATTCTGTGATGATTCCACGTACAAAAAAATGCATTAGTAAAAATAGGTTCAGGATATTTAGCACTGTGTACACAAAAGCTGCTTTATTGGTACATGTAACCAAAACATTTTGATTTGCAAGTGCATGTAGAGTTATATACTCACATAAGTGATTAAGATTTACTGGTTTAAAATAACAAATAAGCATGGATATAAACATTCTATTAGGATAAGTCCAATAGTTTTGTAAATGGTGCACTTATTTTCATGATGACACAAATGTGTTCTAAATTTTCTTTGGAAAACCTGTGAGTAATATACTCTTGAAATCTGAAGTCCCAGGCTTGCCGGTCTTTTGTCTCTGACCTATCCCACTGCAGAGTGCTTTTGGGAAAAGATGAAAATCTATAGGGTTGTGCTTATTATTTTGCCTTTTTCATGTTTAAAGATAATACTTGTTCTTACTCTGAATGCCTGAAAGATTGCTAATTATGTGGGTGTTCTTTTGAATCTGTAAATGCAAATTTACAGAATTTAGGAAATATTGATATAAATCCTGAGGGTTTCTTTGGTAGTCTTTGTCTATAAACATTGTTTTAAACTCTTTGGTGTCTATTGGTTTTATTCATTAAATGAAGACAGTCATAAGTATGTATTTTTAGTTTGGTTTCTAATTATATATGCATTTTATATTTAAGAGTAATTTAGTTGTTCCTGCCAGTATAGTTCTTTCCTTAATTTAAATTACATTTTAACTGACACACATAGAATGGAATGACACAAGAAGTTTTGGTGATTATATACATTCTGTGGTGTCTAAATCAGGTTAAACATATCTATGCCCTGAAACATTTATTATTCCTTCATGGTGAACACATTCAAAATCCTTCTACCATTTTTAAATGTATAGCACGTTACTGTTATCTATAGTCATAATGGGTAAAATTGTTCACCAAAATTTACCTCTCTAGACTATCACCTAGTATATATGGATCCATCTCTCACTACAGTCCTCCTCACTATTTTCCCTGAGAAGTAAAATAAATTTTTACCCTATACCAGCTCCATGTCTGGTTTATTTCCCTTAACACACTGATCTCTAGCTCCACTCATGACAGAAATGACAGGGTTTAAATCTTTTTGGGTTTGGCAGTGTCTCCCATGCTGTGTATGCACCACAGTTGCTCAATCTCTCATCTGAGAATGGACATTTCACCTGTTTCTATACTGTCCTATTGAAAATAGTGCTTCAGTAAATGTAATACTATTAATGGCTTTGACACACTGACTTCATTTCCTTATCTTAGAAGTGTAGGATACACACTAGCTATACTCTTAATTACTTCAGAAACATTTATATTTCCTAGGGTTATACTAATTCACATTCTCATTGTGTGGCTTTTGTATATACTCACCAGAATTTTGTTTCTCTGTCCTTTTTATTTTACCACGGTATTGTTGAATTGCTAAATTTTCCAGACTAAATTTGAACTTTCAATCCTCCTGCCTCAAGCTCAGAGTCCCAGGATTAGTGATTACAGGCATGTACCTTCAGGATTAGCTTCCTCTGTTCTTGATAGTAATCATTCTTTTTTTTAAGCAGGGTCTACAGAAGTCTCACTTATAGACATTGGACTCATAATGATCATCCTCCTTTCAGCTTCCCAAGTTCTGGGATTACAGGTTCAGGCCACCACACCCAGTCTCAGTTACCATCTCAGTGCACCCTTGGGGTGGGGTCTGCACAGATCTCTGGGGATCAAACCCCGATCTCTGAGCCTGTCTGAACAGGCACTTTAGTCAGCTGAGATATCTGGCTGACCCTGGTATTAATCATTCTTATTTCAACAAGGCACTGTCTCCCTGTGGTTTTGATATGCATTTTCCTGATGGTTAATAATTTTGAGCATTTTTTTCTACTTGACCATTTGCATATCTTTTAAAAGAAGTATCTATTTAAGCCTATTATCTATTTTTTATTTGGGCTTTATGAGTTTTATACCTCTTAGTGTTTTTAAATTGCTTTTATATGATTCATATTAGTACTTCACTGTATATGTAGTTTGCAAACATTTTATCCAATTCTGTGTGTTTAATCACTTTTCAATTGCTTTCATTGTTGTATAGAAGTTTTTTACTTTACCAAATTTTGCTTTTGTTTCCTGTGATTTTAGGGTCTATCCAAATCAATTTTTAAAAATCTAGTACCCTGAATCAGTCTATTACTTTTTTTAATGGCTTGAAAGTATCAAGCTATACTTACATTATTTTGAGTTTATTTTTATAACTAGTGAGAGATAGATATCAAAATACCATTTTCCTGCATGTCCAATTATTGCAGACCCTTTATTGAAAAATCTTTTCTCCAGTGTATGCTCTCAACATCTTATCTAAAATCAGTTTTAATCAGCTGTATAGCTTTACTTCTGAAGTCTCTACTCTAGTCCATTGGTTTATCTATGTTTATGCCAATATAATGGTGTTTAAATTATCATAGCATTTCTTTATATTTTGAAATAAGATAGTGTAGTACTCCATTCACCTGCACAGCAAGACTAACATCCAATAAAAAGGTGTTTGGAACTCTGGGTAAATCGCTTGGCAAGAGGAATCCAGTTGCCAGGCCCATCACTCTACATAAAGTGAAGCGCCTGGAAGGTGGCAAGTAGACTGACCAGAGGAACACAGGGTAAATCCACTCTCACAAGGGGAAACACTTTGCATACAACCTATCAAATTATAATTTGTTCTTTTATACAACTATAGACATTGCTTCTCTGGTCTAAACTAAAAAAAACAAATTTTGATTGATTTTGGCATTATTGCTAATTGTACCACTGTAGCTAAGATATATTTTTTTCTAATCATTTGTTCAACCTTAGATAACAATATTGGCAAGCACTGGTGTAATAACCTCACACAGCCCTACGTCTAAACACAGAGGACAGTCCCAAAAACAACCATAATCCCACTCTGTTTTAATGGGAAAGGGAAGATCTTGGTTCAAACATACAGAAGGTATCCCTGAAGAACATATATTTTCTGAGATAGCTTGATAGTAGTGTTATAACTAACTACTACAGAATTTCACAGGGATTATCATAGAAATCAAAATAAAGAGTTCTTACTGAAATAGAAGATAACAAGACAAAGGAGTAAAATGCAATCACTGAACCCCTGCCCACCTAGAACAAGTCTGGCAGACATCAATATAGATGAAATTGGAAGTCGGAAATTTCTGATATAATAACAGTTGAAGTAAAGGAAGAACTTCAGGAAAGTAGAGGAAATTAGATAAAAATATTACCTCTCAAGTAGAAAAGAAATGTTAAAAGGAATGAAAATCTTTCTGAGCATAGCTAAGGAGGACATAGATTTAAAAAAAAAATACAGGAGCTTAGAAAAATTATGGAAATCTTGAATGTACAATATACGAAAGAATTAGAACACATAAAACAAATTAAAAAGAATTAGCTATGAAATGAAAAAATCCATTAAAAGTTGGCAAAACTGAGAATGGAACTGAAGATAGACTTTCAGTCCTTGAAGATATTGTTGTAGCTAGTAAGCAAGAAAAGAAAGATCTCTGAAAAATAACAAGGAACTACAATATAATAATTCAGCAGCTACAAGATAATACAATGATGGACAACATAAGAATGATAGATATCAATGAAAAAGAAGTCAACATAAGTAACATAAAAACACTATTTGCAGACATAATAGTAGAAAACTTCACAAGCATGGGAAATGAATTTAACATAGAGCAAACTGATGCATATAGAACTCCAGTTAGCATAAGCCAAAATAAATCTATACTCAGAAATATAATAACTAAAATCCTAGAAATACAGCACACAACATGTTAAAAGCTATTAGAGAAAATAAACATATCACATATAAAAGTAAGCCTAGGGCTGTGGAGATAACTAAATGATCTAAGTGCCTGCCTGGTAAGCTCAAGGACCTGCTTTTGATCACTGGTACCACATACCACTCTGGCCCCAGAGCACTGGAAATGCAGTGCCAGCCACAGAAATTGGATATTGTGGTGCACACCTATAATTTCAGAACCAGAGAGGCTGAGGCAGGAGGATCATTAAGAGTGCAAAATGCTTAGCAAGACCTTGTATCCAAATATTAAGTTAAAAAAGAAAGTCTTTCAGAATCACAACAGATTTCTCAGTATAAACTACAAAGTCAAGAAGAGCTTGGAGTCAAGTATTTCAAGTTCTGAAAGAAAACATCTTTCAGCTCAGATTGATGTACACTGCAAAACTATCTTTTCAAAATTAATGTAGAATTAAAATACTTTCATGACAAAGAACAACTAACGAAATCCATGCTCCCAAATGTTGTCCTATAAATAGAACTGAAAGATACACTAGGAAGAGATAAAAATAGCCACAATTCCAAGAACAACAAAGATAGAAAACAACAAACATGGAAAGCAACTAAACATAGGGAAAAATTAGGGAACCAACAGCAGGAAAATAACATGACAAAGATAAGCCAATAACATATCAGTTATAATCATCAATGTAAATGGCCTCAATTCACCAATTAAAAGAAAGAGACCACCACAATGGATCAAGAAAGAAAAATGCAACAATATCGTGTATACACAAAATACTTTAACTACAATGGAAATTTACAGACTGAAACACAAAAGATGGAAAAGAATACACCATGCACCAGGAACTCAACAAAATCAGGGATAGCTATTCTGTTTGCAAAATAATCTGGACTTCAAAGGAAGAATTTTCAAACAAGATAAAGAAGTTCACCACATACTTGTTAGGGGAAACTTACAGAGGAAATGATAAAAATTGTAAATATGTATGCACCATAATTGGGAGTACACAACTGCATAAGAAAAATTTAAAGGACATGAAAAATCAAATAAGAATTATACAACCTTGTCTGGGGACCTTGTCTCAGAAAGATATATCAACTAGACAAAAAGTTTGCAAAGAAGTAGCAGAACTGAACCAAACCTTTGAACAAATGGACTTAATAGACTTTTACAGAAAGTTCCATCCAACAATTGAAAGCACATTATTTTCAGCTGCACATGGGATGCGCTCTAAAACAGACCATATATCAGGATCACTTATCAGCATAAACATCTGCCTGGCAAACATAAAGTCCTGAGTTTGATCCCCAGTACCAAAAAAGAAAAATGCTAAGTTAATGCAAGGGAATTTAAATCTTCCCATGCATATTATTTGACCATATTATAATGGAACTGGAAATTCATGACAAAGAACTGCAAAAATTACATATATGTGAAAATTCAATAACACCCCTTTAGAATTAATGGTTTACAGATGAAATTAAAGATGAAAGTACACAGAAATTTATAAATGTAATTATATATAACATTATAGCAGGACAGTCCTATTGCATTTTTTCTTTGTCTCTTGTTTTCATTTATTACCCTTTTTTTTAAACAAGCATTTACTTGAGACATAGTATATCAGTAATTGATATGACATAAAAATAATTAGGATACATATGCAGCTACTTTCTCTTAATTCGATGAGAAGAAAGGTTTGTACTAATAGTGTTTGGGCAGGATATCATGTCTGCATCTTGTACTATGAATAACCACTAC
>NDGM011253255.1:7832-18680 GCA_002564305.1 Octomys mimax | reverse complement strand
TGACCAATTTGCTCTCTGTGAAAGCTTGAGAAAATGTTTTTGCTCTCCATGTGACTCTCCCCATTGCCTAGATTTTTAAAAGCCTGAAAAAAATCCTCTAAGCATTCACAGTGAATAGCTCTGGGTGATAGAATTATGAGTAGCTTGAATTTTTATTTTAATAGTTCACCATATTTTCCAAATATTTAACCATTGGCACACATTTTTTTTCTTAATCAGATAAAAACAATAAATGTTACCAAAAAACTGCAAACTAAGTTGCAGCTGACCACACAGCCCATCATAAATAAACAAGCTGGAGTGAGCTGTTTCCAGAAAACAGATGTAATATCTGACAGGGAGGTGGGAAAGCACTCCAGCCAAAGGCCCTTCTCCTTCAGCAAAGCAAAGACTATGTTGCTAAAGGACACCCTGGGAAAAGAGTACAGGCATCAAGGAATTCGAGTGTCCAATAGCTGTTGGAAGGAGACATATAGGTTTACATCTGCCTATTCAATATGACTTGGAGGAAACCTTAAAGCAAACAAATCCCAGCTCTGCAGAGGTCTAAGTGAGGGAGCTGCCAATCTGCAGCAAGAGCCAATGCGAGCTCTGGACCCTTGATTTGAGGCTCTTAGGGGGAAGGAACTGGAGACCTAAAACCCTGATTCCCAGCCCACACCTCTCCTCTCTGCTTGACCCCCATTCTGCTTGGGACCTGCTTGGTTGATGCTTTCAGGCTGTTGGACTTTTCCCCCAAAGCCCTGATTATGTCCAGTCACCAGGACTTGGGAGGAATGATGCGAGAGCTCTCTCTGGCTTGCCCAGTGCATCCTTGAATTGTCATGCAAGAAGCTAACGTGTCCTACACTAAAGCCCGAAGCACAGAGAGAAGCTTGGCTTTCACCTCGTCGTGGCTCTGCTCTGCTCTTGACTGCACCGGGTGGACTCTTCCCAGACACACCGTGGGAACAGGACCTAGGATTCTCTTGATTTCTTTTCTTTTCTTTCTTCCTTTTTTTCTTTCTTTCTTCTTCCTTCCTTTTTTTTCTCTTCATTTTCTTATGGTGCCAACCTTGGTGACAATATTTTTGTCCAAGTGGCCAATAAATAATGTTCATTAATTTACTGGTTGATGACTTTCTACTTTTCAGAGTAGGTGGCACATGTCATTATTCCACCAGTCTTGCCACTCCATCTAACACCAACAGTGGACAATGAAAGTCAGGCACAGAGCTTTTTCCGAAGTGCAGCAGGAGCCCTGGCAGGCTCCCACCTGCTGCAAGCACCACCAGTGCATCAGCTCACGGAGGAGCTCCATTCACTGCTGTTCTCACTACAGGATGAAGTTCAGACTTGCACGACCCAGCAGTCCTGCCAGCACGTGACACCTTGCAAGGCCACATGGCCCGGCCCACAGGTGCAGCTCCATGCAGTCACTGCCTCATCCTGCCTATCAGTCCTCAAGATGAGCCACCCTTTTGCTTTGCCTACACCACATTGGGCTGTCAATTCAGTTCAAGAACTTTCTTAATTCAGCCTCAAAGTCATGGCCTTATCCACAACAGTCTCTGAGAATCAAAATTAATTCCTTAAGCATCCAAACCTTTCATGGATCTCTTGGTCCCCTTGAAAGGGCAGGGATTGTGCATCTCCTTACCGCTCCTGCTGCCTCAGCACCCAGTACAAGTACCTGCTTGGGAAATATTTATAAAATGAGGAAATGATGTCCATTCATCAAAAAGTATATAATTGCTGAGAAACACCATGAGTTAATATTTTCTCATGTGCTTGCATTGCAGAAATTACATCACACTGACATATCTTTTAAAGAAAAGTAATCAAGTTTGAAATTGCAATGAAACTTCTCTTTAAGGGGGTTTTATGATCAGTAAAGCATTTAATATAGTTAAAGTTTATAGAAGTTATTCTGAGATGACTAATATCCAAAAGCTTCAAAGACAATAAAGCAAACTAAATGATAGATTTCGATTGAACATGATTTCAATTATCTTTGATAATTCAGAAGATACCTCAGGATCACGAATACCCCGGGGCCCCCATTATGCATCAATTACTCTTCCCAGCAATAATTGTTAGTAGGAATTTCTGGTCGTTAAATGCCAAATTAACGAGCTGTTCCTGCCTTCGAGCCCATGTGCACACAGATGCTGCCAGACTGAGGCTGAATGAAATATTTTTTTTATTTGACTGCTTTTAGACTTTTCCCAATAGAGTAATTTCAACTCTAATTGCGTTGGAAGAATTTCACTTGATAGCCAACATGGCTAGTTTCTATACTCGTCTCCAAAAAATAAGATGTCATTGATTAAGTCCATTACATTGGCATTAGTTAGTAATGCCAGGCTCTACTTTTTATGACCATGTGTGGCCTTAAGAAAAGTCACTTAACTTTTCTCTAGAGAAGTTGTCTTTTTATAATTTTATATTTTAACTATTGCTATTATAATTCTCACCATAAATATCCCCTTAACTTTTAAAAGGTATAATCACAGTACCTGCCTTATAGTATTATGGTAAGGGTTACACATATTGAAAACACTTGGCAGATCCCAATTGTCTAATTAGAAAAGGACTACTATGATTATGAGGTTTGTTCTCTACTCACCATTGAATACAACGTCAACCAAAAAGGATCATCCCCTCCCCACCCAGGGACTCTTCTATGCATTCATTCAATTATTCAGCATTTATTTTGAACAGGCACTATGTGCAAGTCCCTGAATCAAGCATGAGCAAAAAAACAAAGATTAAAGGAACTCAGCATCTGCCTTAAAGGAGCTCAAGGCCTAATGGGAGAGACAAGCACACAACCAGACAACTGTCAAGCAATGTAGTGTGTGCACACCCGCTAGCGGGGAACAGCTGGATAGGTGGGGCTCAGGGAGGACTTTCTTGGGGAAATGACACATCTTAAAAGCAACGTAGAAGGTGAGGGGGGTGGAGAGGAGGAGTAATGAGCAGCTGTTGGACGAAGGGCCCTTCAAGTAGAAGGAACACTTACAGAGAAGCAAGAAAGCATATGGTTCATTCAGATGGCTTGGAATTGGCAGAAGACGCAATCCAAGGCCCAGTGTGACAAGTGATAAGATGGGAATGGTTGGTAGGGACAAGAACACAGAGGGCCATTTAGATCGTGAGCCACGAAAGCTTTGGAGCCAGAAGTCATAGAGCTTGCACCTCCCACTGCAGAGTTCTCCCATCCTCTGGCACAGTCCTCAGGACAAGGGAAGGTGGCATGATGGTAGATGCCCAAGGCAGCAGGCACAAGAAGCAGTTTTCTCCTAAAGTAATGAAGTCATTAGGGATAGATTGAGTTTGGGTTAAAATGCTCAAGAAGGAAGGATTCCAGAAATGTTTGTTTGGTCTGGATTGCTTCACTTTTTTCCAAGTTAGGCAGCAAAGCTAGTGGGATAAAAGAACATCTTAAAAGCAACAGCAGGTCTATAGACCTCTGGGGAAGTTCAGCAGAGACCCCTTGCTCGGAGGAAGCTGCGTGTTCTGGCCTTCATCTCTGCATCGGTTATACTTAAAGACCCCTGCAGTCTCCTGAGCACAGAACACGATCGGTGGGAATGCAGAGCTCTCTGCGTACACACTATTAAGAACATTACACTCACAGGTGCCTCGCAGGCCCACGACCCGTGGCTTGTATCCTTGTATTCCAAGAAGTTCAGGATCCCTGCAGCTCAGCCAAGTTCGGACATTAATGTCCCAAAATCAGCAAATAAATGTTGCATTGTAGCCAAGGCAGCAGCAGCTGCTTCTGAGAATATAATGGGGTAAAGAGGGGACACAGGAGGCTTTGCTAAGTTTTCTTTCTCCATGAAATGAAAGAATTGAATCCTTAATGCTGAGTTTTAAAAATGACTAGTAACCCTTTACAAAGATATGTGCACCCATTGTGCGTGCAAAGCAGCATAGAGAACTGAGTTGCTAGCCCGGAGGACTGCAGACAAACGTCTTTCTGATCCATTCACCGAAACTATCTTGGATAACGGCGAGGAAACACCACTTGCTGTAGAACTGTCTGAACTTCTGCACCTCATTCAGTTGTATAGACGTGGTTCTCAATTACATTCACCCCCAAAGGAAGTACCAGAAATGCTGATTTGTGAAAAGAACTTGACATTTGTGGGAAGGAACGAGCCTCCTCCAAGCATTCCAAGACTTAAAAAATCAACAAGCCTCAGCAAAATCCACAAGAACGAAAAGGGTGATGGGAGATGCTGTTAAGTTGACCGTCACTCTCGAGCACGCACAGATGTGCACACCTGCGTGGAGCAGCGACGGGCTCTCTTCAGTTTAAAGCAGACTACCTGCATGGCCGCATTTACATCTCATTTAACCCTGAAGAATGTGAGCATACACCTGCCGGCGCATCAATAATGGATTTGACCCCTCGAACCTGGAGTAGAGAAGGCATCGAAAGTACAACGAGGATGTGGCCTTGGAAGGTGGCCATGATGGGCTCCATCAGGCTGCTAAGGATCTCAGTAGAAGCCAGAGCACAAAAGGATGTGGATTTTCAAAGAACAGGTAATCCAACAATTGCCTGATATTAGCTCAGAGACCGGAGGGATGAAGGCCAGACTGTTAGTCATTTTCTCCTCACTGTCCTGGGTCATTCATCCCTCGCAACATCTCAGCAAAATTTCAAAGCATCATCATACGCATCATCTGAGGACAGCTGTCCGGCTCTGGGCAGAGACCACAAGTTATCTGCTTTCCTTATCCTTTTTCCGTGATTGAGCTGGCCCAGTAAAAAGCCCACTCAGCCACGCACAGATGTGTTCTCCAAATAGTACTAACTGTTGTAACTCATTTAAAGCATGTTTACAGATTTTACCAAAGCATAATTCTATTTTTCCCTCCAGTATCTGCAGGATCAGTCAGACTAGGCTTCCAGATGCTGTCACATCCCACAGTGCTCCTTACCCTGAGCCTCGCTTCCATTAATGCATAATGTACTTGTCTTCTGGGTTTAAGTTTCTCCAGTCAAACAGGGGTTTCCTGGGAGGCAAAGATTAGTATTCATGCTTTGCTTGTCTCCTCCATACCAAAGCCCTTCCATGATTAAGGAAGGGCTTCATGAAAACAGCACACAAACCGATTGGCACGACGACGTGATTGTTGATGTATGACTGACCCAATCAGTTAGTGCAAAAGACAAAAGATTTAGCAGTGTCCTCTGCAACTGAAGGGAGCTGTCATTTGGGGGATACTTATACATCCTTGGTGGGTTAAACACTGGGCTAGGACACCACTGAAGCTCTGTGCCCCCCATGTGGTCCACACCACACACTCACAGGTCACTATGGAAAGATCTGAAGTTGAATCAGAAGACCACCGTCTAGGAGGTAAGTACAGGAGCATCGACTAGAAAGATCAATTTATAGTTTCTGTCATCTTTGGCTCATTTTGCTATGAGAACACAAGGTCAAAGTCCCCAAAGAAATCCAAAAGATCACCAAGCTAATCGACAAAGCAGAACTGGCTTGGTATACATAAGGGGATACACCCTGGGGAGTTTTGCAGAGCTTGAATACATGTAGTTAGTCACTCTGGTGATTTCAAAGAGGCCAAGGGAAACAAATGAGGCTTTATTTGGGGTTATATAAAATGAGACCATGTCAGAGACATAAATCATTGGGGGAAATGTTTCAAATCCAAGGTAAACCATCACAAAATGTTCCCTGTCTGGACAATGTGCCCTCCAGGAGAGCTGAATTTACACAAGGTCGAACAGAGACCAAGGTCAGAGGCAGGACCAGGAATACAACTCTTAATTCCCAATTTGCTTCAAATCCAAACCAAGTGTTACATTCAAGGCTAAAACATGCATTATATCAGAAATACGTCAGCCTTGAATAAAACAAAACAAGTTCACTGGAATCATGGAAATCCTATCTTTAAACAACGTGGTTTTAGCAAAGATCCTTCCTGGGAACAGCTTGCCAAGCCAACCATGACACTGACCAACGCATGGATGCCTTGAGTGCCACCAGGGGGTACACAGCACTGTCTTTTCTTCCTTCCTTCCTTCCTTCCTTCCTTCCTTCCTTCCTTTCTTTCTTTTTTTTTAATGGGGGCCTGAACTCAGGCCCTTGCACTTGCCAGGGAAGCACTTATTCCACTGAGCCATCTCCCCGGCCCCATCTAGCACTTTGACATGTGTAGTCACTGGATTGTGAGGGTTGCTCTAGGCAGCATACAAAGCAGGACTTATCACTGCCGAGTGTGGAGAACACCAGGGCCATGAAGGTTAAGGGGGTTCCAAAGCCTACTGGCCAGCAAGGGTGAATGCTAAGACTGATTCTGTGACTCTCTGCCCCCACTACATTCCTTTCAGTAACTTATACTCTGCCTGGTGTGGACCACTGCAGGAGAGATTACAGGAATGCAAAGGATGAACCCCTGGGGAGACAGGGCTGATGACACATGTGAAAATCTCTCAAGCTCTCAAAATAGATGCACTTTCCCCACTAACATTAAAATGTGAAAAAAAAAGATATAGCTGCTAGTGAATTATAGGATCTCAACAATTAAAGATACATCCTGATATGAAGCGTTGAGATGTAGAAACAGAGTGACCTCTCAGAGATGGACCTCTCAGAACTCACGAGCTGGCGCAGCACAGGACAGAACCTGACATCTACTAACCGAGTTGGTATTGATGTCTCTTTAGTCTTTCAACCACTTCATGTGCTGGAAGGGGATGAGTGAGACTATTTTCTGTGTGACACATGTGTGGCATCTTCTGAAACAGGTATTATGCAAACCATTGCTTAAAATCCACTTCAGAAGACAACCAGTGGTTCTTTGTGTTCATATAAATTACCAACACCAAACACAGTTCAAGTTTTGAGTAACTGAGAGGGAGGTAGATTTAATGCTGTGCTAAGATGCTCATAGATACCACCCAAAGCTATATGTGACAGCGGATACCAAAATATAAATGGAATTTTTAAAAAGGACCTTGGGAATTTCTTATATGAAATGAACCATTGAGCCATCTCCCTGGCCCCAAAGATTTAGGGTTTTTTGTTTGTTTGTTGTTTGTTTTTGTTTTTTGCACAACTAGGGATTGAACTCAGGCCCTTGCACTTGCCAGGCAAGCACTTAAGCTACTGACCTATCTCCCTGGCCCTAGCATGTTGGTCTTAAAAAGATTATATTAATCCGATGATCCTTGAGGCTACTCTGGAAAATTTATCCTCTTAACAGCCCCTTTGCTAAGAAATACAAAAAGAAGGGATAGGTGCCCTGTCTTTACAAAGAATGGAATTTAGAAACAGTAGGAGTTAAGAAAAATGCAGCAGTTTGGTTAAGCAGGAGGAAGATTAGGGAACACCATTTCCCGAGTGAAGGCAAATGATCTTTCAAGTTGTTGCTTAACTCTATATTTTCTATGACAGGAACCTTTTCATGTCTCAGAAATAGTCATCCCATAGTCAGAGAAATTTGGGAAATTCTGAATATAATGGGCTCGCCTACAGAGCTGCAAAACACGTTATCATGTTAACAGCACTGGGAAGGCCTGCGGTGTGGAGATGGATTTCAATTTGACAGCATTTAAGAATGACAGAATTGGGGGCAGAAGAGATAGCTTGGTTGTCTAAGTGCCTGCCTGGCAAGAGCAAGGACCTCGGTTTAATCTCCGGTACCGCATGCCATACTGGCCCTAGAACCCTAGATGCGCCATGCAGGCCACCAAAACCAAGCATGGTGGTGCACGCCTATAATCCCTGGGGAGTCTAAAACAGGATGATCATTATGAGTCCGAGCTGTGTAGCAGGACCCTGTACCAAATACATAAATAAATAAGATTAAAAATAAATAAAGAAAAGTGACAGAATTGGGACTCAAACCAGGTCAAGTTTTGAAATTCATGTTCATAATCACCCCTCTATGTTCTAAACAAATATTTTCTCATTTTAATTTTTAAATATGAAATCACACATAAAAGTGAAATAGATATATCCATGTGCCAATGGCAGAAATGAACAAATATTAACATTTTTCATGTTTGTTTCTTATCTTGCCATTTAAAAAGAGACTGAAGATATTACAATGAAGGTGAGGGCCTCTTTCCCTGCCTTAACATGCCCTCATGTTCTTCTCAGAAGCAAACACCACAGTGAAACAAACGTGCATTCCTCGAGTTGATGTTTCTCTATTTTATAACAAATACATGTTTTCAGACAGTGTCTGGCATCCCACATTGGAAATACTGTATAAATATTATCCAAATATATATCACTCTAATATTTCCATTCTCATTCAATATCATATTTCTGAGAGCTAACCCTTCATTTTAAACATTAGATAACACTTCATCATCCAGCAGGAAGGGAGTTTGTTTATTTAATCTTGTACAAACAAACCTTTCTTCGCTTCCAATTTTGCTCCAACCAAAAGATGCTGAAATGAGCATTCTTGCTCTGTCCTTGAGTACCTGTAGAGAGGTCCCCTGGGGTGCACACCTGGAGGCAGACTCGCGAGATCATGGATTTTGAGTATTTCCAATCTTGCAGGACATTGCCAAACGACTCTCACACAACCTTCTTGCCCATTTCCTATTTAGTCCACACACTCTCACAAAGCACAAGACACTACGAGGAAAGCTGACAAGGTTGTGCAGAGAACCAGCAGACCCACATCCAAGTTCTAACAGTTGTCTTCCAGCAGTACTTGAAAAGCTTTTAATCTTAGTCTTCTTAAGCATATAGTGGGGATGATAATATTCTGCTGGACTAACTCCCCAGGCTTTGGTGGAAACACAAGTAAATTATGAATATTTCACAAGTAAGATATGAAACACTAGTAAAGTGAATGTTCTGTGTACACCAAGAAGTGCTCAGTTGTGCTGCTACGATTTAGACCTAAATATTCTCCCAAAGCCTTGTATATTCAGACCTGGGGCTTTTGGAAGGTGACCAGGTCATCAGGGTGCTATGCTCCTCAGCAGATTAGCCTATCAGTGAGTTTATGATTAAGTATGTTGTTAGGAAACGGGGCTGGCTTGGAAGTGGGTCACTGGGCATGAGGTGGAAGAGTGTATTCTTGTCCCTGGCTCCTTTGGTCTCTTTCTCTGCTTCCTGGATGCCACGCTATGCACATCTTTATCCTGCCACAGCCATCCACCCTGTTTCTGCCTTAGATACTCCCAACCATGGACTGAATCCCCTCAACTGTGAGCCAAATTAATCTCCTCTTCCTTTAAATTGTGCTTGTTGGGTATTCTTGGCCATCATGGGAAGCTGACCAGCACACATTTTTATTATTTTGCTAGTAATCACCCAAATATAAGTCTGTGCTTTTCAAATAGGTGACTATCTATTGGGTAGTGGGCATTAAATTAAATCTAAGCTCCTGCATACAAGAAGGTGGAAGTTATCAATTAGATTTTGTATTCAATTTTTGACTGCCATGGTGCTAAGCACTTTATAGACACATCCCAGTGATTTATAATTATAAAATTCATTTGTCCATACATTGTTTGATATTCAAAACAAATTCTATAAAAGAACACTAGTATCAGGTAATCTGGGTTCATGCTTGCTTAGAAAGTGTTTAAGAGGAAGGGAAACCATGCACACAGAACACCAGCCATACATAACAGAAGCTGTACTAAATAGTGTTGTGCATACTACACAGCATATTCTCCCTAACAACCTTGTGTTGTAAAGCTCTAGTAATCTTCCTTCAATAATAGGGGCCTAGAAGTACAACTGACCTGAGATTGAAGTCATGACTGAAGCCGGGATTGGGGCTGTGTGTTCTTCCTGCCGCCTGGTACGGACATGCAGGGTTGCTACTTTAGCACTTGCAACTCTGAGTTACAGGAAAGCAAATGCCAAGAAAAAGTAAGAAAAAGCAGTAATAGCTCTGAGAGTATGTTTGTCCCTGGACAGGGCCACTTCAATCCCCCACTAACTCATGAGCAGTGAACGTAACAATTCAAGCACTCGCTCGCTTCCCAGAAGTAATCTCAGAAACACAGGTAGACGGAAGAACTGCAAGGGGAAAACACGCTTCCCTGGGATTAGAGACAGAGCTATTTCTCAAACTTGTCATACCAGAGTGGCCATTCCTCTAATGTCTAACATCTGTGGAGCTCTTCCTCACTTACATGCAGAAGATAGCTGCAAAATGTAGAAAGATGAAAGGGAACTTGATGTATGGTGATTGGGACCTTAGAGACTGTTCTTTTACTTTTCCAAATAAATACTCATAATTCAGAGCGTATGTCTTCACTACATAAATTGTTACAAGCAAAACATCTGAGACAACTATTGAAATCAAGCATAAGACGAGATTCCTTGAAAGGCAGTCTGTTCGTAAAAATGATCTCACGATCATTCTAAAAACTTCACATTTTCTTTGAAGCAGCAATAACTCATTTGAATAAACAACAGGAACAAAATTCTCAAATATCTGAGCAACAAAAACAACACGCTATCTATTCATAAAATCATTGCCAAAAAGGTTACAGACCAAATCAACTATGAATGGAACCTGATTTTGATATCATTGTTAAGTTAGCTTTAGAAAATCATGTGGCTGGCTTCCCACCTTCTTATCCTGTTTGGGACAGTTTGCACACAGCGGGAATTATCTGCTTCTTGAAAATCTGCTAGAACTCACCTCGTAAGGCCAGCTGGCACCTTTCTGTAGGTGCTGGGTTCATTTTGACAGCTTATCTTTTCCTTAAAATATTTTCCTTATTTATGCTTCAAATTTCTTCATCCAATGCCATTCCTAAAATTTTTATCTTTTTTTTTTTTTTTTTTGGAGGAACCAGGGATTGAACTCAGACCCTTGTGCTTGCCAGGGAAGCACTTA
>NDGM011253250.1:3825-17160 GCA_002564305.1 Octomys mimax | reverse complement strand
GATATATGTGCACCTATGTTTATAGCAGCACAATTTGTGATAGCCAAATCCTGGAAACAACCATGATGCCTGTCACCTGAAGAATAGATGAAAAAGATGTGTTACTTTTATACAATTGGGTATTACTCAGCTATAAAGAATGATAAACTCGAAGCCTTCATATATATGTGGATGCCCTGTGAAGATATACTCATAAGTGAAATAAACGAGACCCATATGTGTAAATATTGTATTGTCTCCCTAGTGTAAGAACTCAAAAGAAGAATACAAACATATAGCACAATTAAAAGGAAAGCAAGAACTTAAGGATTAAACAATGAAGAGAGGGCAAGGAGAAAAGCTAGGAAACATGACAGGGGCAAAGCCATACTTTTATATGCACAAGATTGGTAAGGCAATGATCCTGAGAATCTTCAGCAGGTTTTTGAAACTAGCAGTTACTTGGTAGGATTGTTACCCTGAGTAATTATATATGCTGATACCTGCGAGCTAAGCAACTGCACTGAAGATAGTAATGTGTAATAGTAGGTTCACGCTTGGAATGCCTGTCATTCTGGTCTTCTAAATATGTACTGGTTGTCATATCATGCCTATTACTGCCATTCTGTCTCTCAAGTAAATGTTTGTTTTTTAAAAAAGGGTAATAAATGAAAACAAGCAACAAGAAACAAAAGTCATAGGCTGTCCTGCTACAATACTATACATGGTTAGATTTCTAAATTTCTGTTTAAAAATATGTAATTGTTTATTTCTATTTTTATAATTTTTTTCCTTTTTTCTTTTTTGTCCACATTCTGCAGGGCTTTAAAGTTTAACGTAACAATTCTTGATGGAAAACACCTGTTGCATGTTATGTCTTGGATGTTTGATATTCAGACAAATAGTGGGGTGAAGCTCAACTGCCTATGTTATATGGTAATAATATCATTAAGCTTCTCTTCTGTATGGTTAACAACCTAAGTTTGCAGACCAAAAATTAGAGAAAAAGGAGGGCTGCAAGGAAAGCCAACATTTTGGCCCTAGCCTTCCAATGTCAATTAAGGCTCAGGACATGTGAGATCTTGTACTGTAATGTCATGTAACTCACTAGTGTCTCAAATTTTCTAATCAAGAAGATTATGGGGCCACAGAGGAAAGTGATCAACAATGTAGAGTGTTCCTAAGGAGAGTCCCATGGAGAGAAAACATTCTCTCATGCTTTCACAGAGAGCAAATTGGTCAAGCAATGGCTGTGACTCATCCACATGGCTGACAGTGACTAAGGATCTACAAACTGCAGTACAGGGGTTCAGGGTAAATCCTGAGGGGATCTGACTGGCTTTGTCAGATATTAAAGTTAAATTTCTTATTACATAGCTCTTCCTTATCTTTGTCTTAGCCATCCAGCAAAAAAGTATAAAAACGAGGTATAAAATGTAAATCCATATTAATATGCTGTGCTGTAAAGGCTCAAGTCAACAACTTCTGACATTGCCAGTTCTATGGATAACCCACTACTGTTATGAACTGTTGGACTATATTGGATTATACTGCTGAATTCATGCACTTACAAAATTTATATGGCAAGGGAATATCCATCTCTGACAAAACTAAACAGAAAAAGGGGATACAAATGCAGGACCATTTTGCATCTTTATATACAAAGTAGTTAGGATAGACATACAGCTACTTTCTCTTAATTTAAAGAGAAGAAAGATTTATACTAATAATATTTGGGCAAGATATCAGGTCTGCATCTTGTATTATGAATACTACAAAGACAACAATATGCAATATATTAATTATTGAAACTGCCCTACTAATTGCTTTTGAAACTCTCATTGCTATTTGTTTCTCAATAAAATTAATTTAAAAAAATATTTAAGATTATCATTAGACATACACTTGAGGAAAAATCACTTCACCAGGAGTTATCCTTCTTTTCTCTTAATCAGGCACTTGAACTTAACAGCTTCTATTGTCTCTAACTTCAAATACATTAATTAGAAACAAATTAAATACTTTTACATGTAAGCTGCTTATGTGTACTCTTTGTGTGAATAGGGTAGTTTTATCTAAATAAGCATGTCTTAAATCTTACATTTCCCATTAAAGTCAAATTGATTTGAATGTAAGATATTTAATTCATATTATTAATATTAAAATCTGATTCTCATTTTCAATAACTATGATATAAAAGTTAAAACACAATCACACGTTGATATTATAGTCTCTGAAAATAATTTATCCATACACTCGTTTCTTTGGTTGTTTTATCTGAAACATTTTCTTTCTGTGTATACTCACCACAATTCAATAGTAGCTATTGTATATACGCTGAAAGAAATTATGTATTTTCTTCTATGGAAGTACAGTACCTTTTGCCTTGAATGAACTTACATTTTATAATGCCAGACCCTCATGAAAAACATTAGTATAGTAAAACCTAACACTTCTCAGGCACTTACTGTGTGTGAAATGCTACTTAAGCAACATTTGTTATACTAACATATTTAATACAGCAGCCCAGTGAGATAGAAACTATTATTATGTTACTTATAAGGACACAGAGTCACAGTGTACATAAGTAAAATGTTTAGAAAGCCATGAGAAGGGTGGGGGTGACTTTGTGTGCCCATGTCCCATCACTCCGCAGTGATAAGAGAGCTGCTGACCGGAAGGGGAAGGTGTGAGCAGAGGGAACGAGAAGCTCAAGGCTGACATTCCAGGAACTACCTCAGATTCTGAGTGTCTCTTAGGACTTGCTCCACTTGTGAAGTCCCTTCTGGGTATTCTTTCCCACTGTTTGGTTCATTATGTTTTCACTCATTAATTTTTTTTGAGCTAATATTTAATGAGTATGTAAAGTGGGTGAAAAACAAATAGCTCTCTCGATAACACATAGTGTAGATTTTATCAAAACATTTGGTAATAATCAGTAGTGTTGTGTCCTCTCGGCCATCACTGTGTTATACAATTTTCTGGGCTCCTAAGCATTCTGGGCCCCAGGCTATGTCTCAGAGTGTTGCCTGCACCCTTGCTCTTCCTAGTCTCTCCTCTGGCTCTAATATGAAAGGGTGTAAAATATAAGAACTGGGAGTACTGCTTGATAGATTTGGACATGCTTCCTTTGGTTTTTCTTAAAATTTCTTTATGAAGTGCTAAGTACTGACAAGTTGCTTTCATAGGCTAGAATTTATGTTTTAAAATGTGAGTATGATAAACAGGATAGAAGTTGGCATGGTTTGTGTCTAGATGTCCCCCAAAGCCTTGTGCAGTCAAGGGGCGGGCTTCCAAGAGCTTGGGGTTGATTCTTGATTCCATCCTAGGACTAAGGGTGTGAGTGTTACAGCCACCCTAGGACGGAGTGTACATACAATGTAAGGGAGGAAGAGGTCCTGCTCCCCATCCGCTGTGCTCTTTTCTGCTGCCATGAACTGCTGCCCTCCACCACGTGCCACTCTGCCTTGGAGCCAGCCAAGGATGGACTTAAACCTCCACAAACTACGAACTAAATAAGGCTTTCAGTTATTTTTAACCTGAAATATACCTGAACATCAGGTATTCTGTCTCAACAATGAGAGAAAAGTAACCAAGACAGTATTTGTACCAGCAGTGTTGTTTGAAGGAAAGTTCAAACCTCTTCATTCTCTTAAGCTAAGCGTCTATGCTGTTTGTGGCATTGCCTATTAAATTATGTTGTTTGGGTTCATAAGCAATATTTTAGAATTTAGTTTCAAGTCTGTATATGTAATATTCAGAAACATTGGTCTATTACATGTACTTTTGCATGATAAATAATTATCAGAGACCTACAAGGGCCTAAGTCATTTCTCCATAGTAACTAGACCTGATTTTGGTTTGTTCCTTGGAAAACTGGTAAGATATTTATTATGTTTTTTCAGTGCATTAAAAGAGAACATTTGTTATTGTTTTTCCAATTAAAATTTATGTTCTCTAGTACATAAGTAAAGTAAAAGTATTGCTATGGCCTAGGTGTTGTGTGAGTGTTCTCCCAAAAGAACATGTCCTAGAAATGTGCTCCTTAGATTGGTGGCGTGGAGGGAGTGGAAATCCTAAGAGGTGAACCTGGTGGGAGGTAAGAAGGTCATGGGTACTCTGTTCTCTGAAGGGATAAATGCTGGAGACTGTGTTGCTTGAAAACCTGCCCCCTCCCTTGAATCCTTATATTCCCTGCGACTTCTACACCCAGGCCTGCCATTATGATATCATTTGCCATAAGTCCTTCACTAGAACCTAATGGGTACTAGCAGTAGGATCTCTAACCCTTAGGACTATGTGGGAAAATAAACTGATTTTCTTTGTAATGCATGTCAACACTGTTATAGCAGCAAACAACTGTGTAACACAAATTAGACCAAAGTGTTAGCTTTTGGTGAACTTTCAGTAGCAACAAACAAAATAAAATCAACACTGTCTTTATTAATGAGGATGGTATATGTGGAGAAGTTGACACTAAAGTCACCTTCCAAAAGTTCTTAGCTTTCCAACTGCCTCGCAGTCCCAAGTAAATTGTTTGCACCTTGCTGACAGCATCTGTATTACTGTTACAGCACTTGAACTGGACATGGTACTCTAAATAAGTTGAGTATTTTTTTTCTTATTTTGTAGGGTTGATTTCTATTTGGTGATTTAGCGCATTTCATAAAGAAAATATGCAGTATTTTTTCTCTTAATGCATCAATCTCCCCTATGAAATCAAGGCCAGAAGTCTGTTTCAAAATACTGAAAATTAGGACCAGCAAAATAGCTCAGTGGACATAGAATCTGCTTTGGCAAGTGCAAGGTCCAGGGTTCAATCCCCAGTCTGGCATGCCACACTGGCCCCACCCATCGGGGCACTGAACCAGCCATCAGTCCAGGTATGGTGGCACACACCTGTAATCTCAGAACTAGGGAGGTTGAAAACAGGAGGCTCACTAGAGTCCAAGCTGCATAGTGAGACTCTGCACAAAATACACAAAACAAACAAAGAAGCCAAAATACTGAAAATTTATTTTTAAAACAAACATTTATTCATTTAAAACACTTTGAATTAAACTTAAAAAAGATTTAAAGAGTATTTTATGAGAACCACTATTCTCCTAATTCTATTGGTGTAAATTCACATGAACAACAAAATATATGCATACAAAATAGTTATTTAACACTGTGTATCTGGGTGATTGTTTTCTTTAAATGTAGGAAATAAGATAACTTAAAATACAATAAGGTGACAAAGTACATTGAAACCTTCTTATACTCATTACCGCTTTTGCACCCAGTCCTGCCATTATGATGGCATTTGATTTGCCACAATAGAAGTCAGAGAAAAAAGTAATCAATTCTGAATCATGATAGATTTCACCTGGTACACTGCTGTGACTAAACTGAGCCTGCGAGATAAAGTTAATTGTATGAAGATAAAGAATCATGTTCAAAATGAAGACAAAGGAAGGATTGGAGACATTCAACCATACAGACAATAATGAGTTGTATTGGATTTCTGTTGCTGATATGACAAATTCCTTCAAACTTCATGGTTTATGTTTGGATTTGACCCCAAAAGTATATGACAAAAAAGCAAATAGACAAATGGGACCACATTAAAATGAAAGACTTTTGTACAACAAAGGTAGCAATCAAAAGAGTAGAGAGATTCTGCAGAGATCAAGAAAATATTTGCCTGCGGGCAGGCGCAGGGGCCAGGGGTTCGATCCCCAGACCGGCCATGCCAGCCCCACCCCTGGGGTGCACAGAGATGGCAATTGAAACCAGGCATGGTGGCGCGTGCCTGTAATCCCAGCTCTTGGGAGGCTGTAAACAAGCAGATCACTATGAGTCTGATCTAGTAGTGAGAACCTGAACACCCTGTAAACCCTTCCCTAAAAAAATACAAAAAAGAAAGAAAGAAAATATTCTCCAATGACTTGTTTGACCAAGACTTAATATTATAAATCATATAAAGAAGTCAGAATTTTTTAAAAAAACAATCCAATTAAGAAATGGGTAAATCTGAACAGATACTTTGCAAGACAAAAAAATACAAATGGCCCAAAGAGACACACAAAAAATACCATAATATCATAAGCCATTACGGAAATGCAACCAAAGCTGAGAGATAACTTCACCCCAGTTAGAAAAACTTTTATTTAAAAATTCATTCCCCCAAACACAAAAACACAGAAAAAAGACAAATGCTGTAAATATGTTGAAAAAAGGGAACTCTTACACAATATGAATGAGAATATGAATGAACAGAGCCATTATTGAGAACACAAGAAATTCCTCAAAGAACTACAAATATATTTGCCATATATAGGGGCTTCTGTAAATGTATATACACTTCAGAAGTTTGCTGTACTAATAAATGTCTGGAAACTGACCACCACCACTTTGAGCCCTCTTATAACTGTAAAAGCCAAAGGTAATGTGTTAATCTCAGAACGTCTCAGTGAATTTAGTATTAAAATATTTATGCAACTTTCTCTTTTCTTGATAAATACATTTTGGGGACAGACTTGGTACATGATCAAATCATATCACTTTCTGCAAAGTAAATGAACTCAGCCCTTGTTTATTGTCACACTATTCACAATAAGCTATAGGTTGTAGACCAGGTGAGGTGATGCACACCTGTAATCCCAGTGCTGGGAAGGCTGAAAACAGGAGGTTTACTAGAGTCCAAGCTGCACAGTGAGACCCTGTACCAAATACATAAGAAAAAAAATATATAGCTATAGATTAAGCCTTAGGGTCGATAAACAGATAAAGAAAATGAGATCAAAATGGAATGCTATTCAGATATAAAAGTGAATGAAATCTTCATTTCGATCAAAATCAATAGAACTACAGTACATTTTTAAATAAAATAAACCAGAACCAGAAATATAAGTACTGTAAATTATCTAAGTGAAGACTGCAGAAAGTAAAGCCAGGCATAGAATAGCAATTACTACTGAAAGAGAGAGGATAGATTTGATCAGTGTCTGGTACATGCATGAGGAGGAACACCTCACTGAAATCCACTGTGTGGGCAACTATTACATGTCAATTAAAAAATGTTCAAAGATTTAAGAAGTCTAAAGTCAAGAAGCAATGTTATTTGAATGGTACTTTCAGAAATATTTATTATAGCAAATATCACAGAATTTTGCAATATTATATAAATACCATAAAATCTAACTAATCACACATTACTAATTTCATTCAATATAAACATTGCATTTTGAGAGCAAGTGACTTAAAAACCACCTTGAATATTTAGCATGTTATCACAGAGGTCACTAACAACTTAACTTCTGTACGTACATTATTTTCCAAATAAATTAAGTACTATTGATTTTATTTTATGATTAATTATCAGCTTAAATTATATTTTCTATAAAAGATTTAAAAGAACTGAAAATAGATCAAGAGGCTAATAGGTTTATATTTTATTGAATCACAACACAGGGGAAAATGAAAGGTAATGATAATATGATTTCTTTCCTTTCATCCCTCTAATGTTGCCTGTTATTTAATCAGCTGTAATGAGGTGTTTTGTTTCCATACCAAAACAATAAGATATTTGAATTTTCTTAATGAGTCCCATTATGCCCACTTGGTGTGGCTGGCTATTTGGTAACTGAAAAATTGCTTTCATAGAAATAAATTCTTCAGCCTCCAAAAGACTCAAGCAACGCAAGTACAAAAGTATCATGCTCTGTACATTTTTATGGAAGTTTATTCAACTCTTTTAAGTCAGCAAACATAAGAGGCCTTTACATTTTGCAAGGTCGATCACATCATGACATGAATAAATTTCTTGAGGTAATCCTTCATCAGATCATATTGTAGTTCTACTGATTATGGGTAAGGTGCAGCAGTACAAAGGCAGCTGTTAATATTTTAAGTGAAGAAGCTTTTAGGTTTACACATAAGAAATGTAACTTAAAATGCCTTCTTCCTCCATAATTTAATCCTATTACCCACTAACAATAACAAATTTTGCACAAAGATTTTGGTTTAGGCAACTTTTGGAATTAAATTACATATGGATAGATTCTAAAATTCAAACAAGGGACTGGGGAGATGGGCTCAGTGGAATAAGCGCTTCCCTGGCAAGCGCAAGAGTCTGAGTTCAGTCCCCAGTTCTGCAAAAATAAAATAAAATAATAAATAAAACAAAATAAAATTCAAACAAAATAAAATAAAGCAAAGTAACAAGTGCTAAATTAAAAGAAGTGGGTCATTTGCCATATATTCTCCTTGCCCCAGTCATACAAGCATAAGGGTCCTGACAGGGCTATGGAAATTCTTCAAGAAAGGTGATTTTACTGGTAACGTGTTATCATACAGGCATCAATGCTATTCATGAGTATTAAGAAAACATAAATTGATAATATTTTTACTTTGAATATAATGTCAGCTGATTATACACTTCCAGTTGCAATAAAATTTTGATCACATAGTCTATATGGAAAAATTAAATACTGTATAACTGGAATGAAGAGTTTTTAAAAATAACTTTTACATGTCTTTCTAAATAGAATGTATAGAGGAAGAAAGAGAAGTTTTTGGATTAAGGAAGACAATTTGGAAAATTAAGGAAACACCTCAATCTAGAGAAAGGTTATATGAAAATAGGTGTTTGGGGAAATGTTAGTATAAATTAAATCTCATCATTAGCTTCCGATGAATGGAAGCAAATAGGACAGCAAAATTATGTAAATCAAGGTTAAAAGGTACTGGGATAAATAAATTCAACAATATAAGGGCATATTAAATTGTAATTAAAATCAGCCAAATAAATGTATGCATCAATAATGAGCCATTTAGTTCCTCATAATGATGAGTTTATTAGAAAGACTGCTTACTCTTTATTGAGGTTAGATAAAAGGTCTACTAGATTCAGAATTCTTGACGATTTTGTTTTTGTCAGGTATTTGAGTGATTTTTACATAAATCAAGATAAAGCCAAATGAAATAACTTCTGTCTAAGTTTCTGGGACTTTTGTCAAAATGGAGCATGATGTCACTGGATGGAAATTAAACTTCCACAAAGAGTAAGTACACACACACACACACACACACACACACACACAGAACAGAAAAAGACACCAGAAAAATGTCACAGTGTGAGCTGTGATATTGAGCCCTGTTTTAAGCAGATTCATTATTATTATTTCTCTAAATGAAATACACTAGGCTGTGGTTGGTTTCCTCCTGTCAGTTATGATGTCTAATCTTAGAGCAATAACTTCAAAACATCAGGAAGATTCAGCAACTGCCATCCTCTCAGCTGTGTCATCTTGCCA
Source organism: Octomys mimax (assembly GCA_002564305.1). Taxonomy (NCBI): domain Eukaryota; kingdom Metazoa; phylum Chordata; class Mammalia; order Rodentia; family Octodontidae; genus Octomys; species Octomys mimax. Next base: position 7,882 of record NDGM011253250.1, on the reverse strand, counting down.
TTGTAATATATAACATTTTCTTTCATCTCTATCTAAGCTGGTGTTCATAAATACACAACACATGGAAATTACAAAGATTCTGGAAGGAGACAGCCAATGACAATTCTTAAATGCCCAAGGAGGCAACTGACAACAAAAGAAAACATTCAAGGAGCTATCAGTACTGTGAGCAAATAAAATGTAAAAAAGAAATGTGAATCATTAAGACAAAAACTTCTGAAGCACTCAGTCCAGGTACTTAGTACCAAAAACAGAAAATAGTAAAAAAAATATATATATATATATTTCAGTCAGCACACAACAGTGAAAAACTAGCTGTGTATCACCAAATGGTTTGGTTCCAAATAGTTTAATCAATCCTCCTCGTGAGCTGCAGAGTTCTTAGATAATTGACGGCAATGGAATGATGGTAAGTCACATCGCTACATGAAAAGTGTTTTTAATTATGTTTTCATACTTCCATGGACAGGAGAAAAAAAGGTTTAAAAGTCTATCTTTACATAAAAGGTTTTCAAAACTTGCCCACAGGCATTGTGCAGGCTCGTGGGATGGAATTGCTGCTGTGTCAACAGCCCTCACTCACACAGAGGCAGGCCGGTTGTACTGGTGGAGGGCAAGCGCTCAAGCCCTCCACGCTGCAGGCACAGACGGGTAGCTCTGGAAGCCTCTCCTGTCTCCGTCAGCCAGCCTTCTCAGGAGGACTGGGCTCAAGTTGTCCATGGAAGTTAGTGGCTTGATGAATCATTGCAAAGTTCTTCTCTTTCTCTTTATTTACCGCAGTCCTACTGGCATTTCCTGGGATCACTTTCAAATGAATTACTTGAAATAAAGTCTGGCTCAGGGCAAGCTTCTGGAAAACCCCCCAATACCTATAGTTTTTCTATGTATGAGTTGATTTCCAAAAGATATTGTGAAACTAAGAACTGATGAAAAGACTTCATTCATGGAATTTGCAGAACTCATTTTTATCCTTATTGTCAGATGCTGAGATGTGTGCAAGAAGTATGTAGTTAGTACATCAGTCAAATCGTAGGGCACATGAGAAGTAGTATCATAAAAATGAAAAAAATCTTACATCCATATGATTGTGGTTACCTATTAGAACAGCAAGTTTGTTTAGTCCAGATTTTGAAACATATATTTGATATAAAACTAGCACGGATGTTAACACATTTGGAAACAAAAAAAAAATATTGATTCACTTGAAAAGGTTTATTCACCTGTTACTTGTCTACAAGACAACTTTTCAGAGAAATGAAACTCTAAGGAGATGCTTATAACATAATGTGTGAACCATTTCATAAAAGTCATTTTAGTATCAGTATCAACTTATTAAGTATCTTAGGGAAAATACACTTGCTCCCCCTCATTCTCCTCATCATCTTGTTCCTCTTCCTCCTTTTCTCTTTTTAATCTATCCTATGAAAAATTAAGTATTTGTTGAAAATTGAATGGGTCTATTCATGGAAGGAAACATGTTCTTGAGAAATTTTGTTGGTAATATATTTTTGAAAGAAGCAAGCCATTTTTATCAACATATCTACCATGTTAGAAGACAATATATTATTTTATTGAAATCCAAATGGCTTGGCTGAGATGGGGCACATTTTTACTGGTGGACTTGATGTACACATTTTTGGAAGGTGAGAATGGTCTCCTTCATAGTAAAATTACCTCACATTTTATGCTTAAAGAGCAGGCTACCGTTTTCTGACTAACAAAAGTATTTCAGATTTGATAGCCAACTGTTTGAGGTTGGCTTAATGAGCATCTTCATTCCCATAGAAAGCAGCAATATTCGCACTGCAGACTTCTTACCTCGTGCTTCTGTTTTATTAGAATCATCTGTCCCGTCGGATCACATTAGCCATCCAATCTTTTGTTGCCTGCCTCTCTGCTTCTTGTGACAACATAAGATGAAACAGTGGCAGTGAGTCTTTGAACTCCTAGGGACTTACTTGTCAGGAGTTCATTTCCACTCTGGGTAAAACCTGCACATAAACACATGTCACTCTCTCCAGATTGCATGTTAACCAGAAAAGGATTTTCTGCCTATTGCCTGCATGTACAGCACGCTTCTACTGATTCATTTTTATATCTTAATTTCTAATACCCTGGAGAGATTTAATAAATTTGAATATCCAGTTATTTAAAGCAATTTGTATACTTATTTTATTCCTTCTGGTTATTTATTTTTTCTTGTATGTCAGTTAGAAAAGGCCAAGCATGAAATTGGAGCTGCAAAGCAAGAACAAATTTATTGATATGAAACTACTCTGAAAACTGAATAGGTGTGCAGCAAGGCAAGAAGGGTAAAGGGGCTGAATAATTCATTGACCCTTTAAGCATCAATAAATAACACTTACGGTGAGCAATGTGCACTCCAGAACATTAGGTCTGAAATGTGAGCATAAAATAAAAGACATCTTTAAAGTGCCATGTCGCGAGCATATTCAGATAAACAAACATTATTCCTTTCATTAATAATTCTGTGGGAAGCATCACTATGACTATAAAGTCTCATGATCAAGAAATGCAGATTATTTTGTGCATGCCTCAAATTCTACCTATACAGGTCAAATGAGTTAAAACATGGGCAGTGACAAAACAAAACAGAATGTTTTATTTACACAAAATAATACACAATGATTAAAATATTATCATTGTAACTAAAAGTCTAATCTCATTGGTTTATGGACCAGGAAAAATTACTATTATATGAGAAACTATATTTAAAAAAATAGAAATGATGCATCCTTATGTAATATGCTACAACTAATACTACTGTCATTATTGTCTATTATAGGTAGAGATCAGTAGAGTGTATTTGTGGAATTGCTTGTTAATAAAGAGATCAGTCTTAATGGTGATGAATACATATTTAAAACCAGACAAAATATTGACAGAGATTTTAATATGACCATTAAAAATAAAAATGTCAAGTTGTTTCTAAAGGAACAAATTAAAAAATAACTTAGCAGGGACTGGTGAGATAGCTCAGCAGACTATAGCACCTGCTTAGGCAAGCTTAGCAAGCGCAAGGACTGGGGTCCGATACCCGGCATCACATGCCATGCCAGCCCCACCCCCAGGATGGGCTAAGCTGGCCACAAAGTCTGGATGTGGAGGCGCACACCTGTAATCACAGCTCTGGGGAGGCTGAGAACTAGAGGATTACTATGAGTCCAAGCTGCATAGTGGAACCCTGTAACCATCAAAATACACACACACACACACACACACAAAGATAACAGCATAATGTGAGAAAATAATATGAGTCAGTGTGAGCTTTGGAGCAAGAGAGGTTGAATTAGTTACCTAGTTAAATCTATTAACTTTGAACTGGAGTGCTTTCATTTTTATTTACATTATCATCTACCTACTCTATATTCATTGTGTGAGTCTGATTCTGCATATATGTATCTTAAACCACACACATTTTATTTGTAACATAAAGTTCTACTTATGACTCAGTAGCCACTGATTATACTATAATTTTATTAGTAGTAAAAACCTTAATATTTTTGAAAATCAAGCAGAATAAAAAATACTGGCATCTACTAGAATGGATATGAGTTCAAAGTGTGGTTACATAGATTAAATAGCTTGCCTGATCCACAGGATGTCGCAACCACTTTCTAACAATTTCTCCTATCCTGTGAGTAAGTTCTCCGTGCCTCACAGCATAGAGGAAGCAGTTGTAATCTAACTAAAGGGTTCTGGACCTGTAACTGGCTTTAATCCTCAATTGCAACCAACTAGATTTAGTTGAAATTGAACACTGTATAGTTGATGCACTGGAATATATGTACAACATGCATTTCACAAGTCTGTGAGAACTCAGTAGAGCGCAGCAAAGCACGATGGGCAACAATGTTGTACAGATGACAACTATAAATACTTCAGAGAGCACTTGTCTTGCAGTTATGCTTTCAAAAAGGAGACAGAAAACTACCACAAATGGTGATCTGAAGACCAGAACAATTACAAGTATTTTTTTTTTACCTATAGTTACCTGGTGGCATCATTTGCCTCTTTTTTTTTTTTTTTTTTTTTT